>CM062814.1:185719545-185831156 GCA_031772625.1 Pinus tabuliformis | reverse complement strand
GTTGGTTATCAAGCAAGTGAAAGGTGAATTTCAGGCGAAACATCCTCGTATGCCGAGCATATCAGAATGTTGTCCTTGATATCTTAAAACTGTTTTCAGAACATACTTGACATGTGTGCCCCGGATTCAAAATGGTGTTGCGGATGCAAGGCTAAGGCAAGCAAGTAATCTGAAAATACCCATGAATTCCAGCAATAAATTTGATATATATGTGAAGCATCGTCCTACAGTTCCAGATAATCAAAGGTGTTGGCAAGTTTTCCAAGATGACGAAGAAATCAAAGATTTTCTGCAAATTGAAGGTAAATTCGAAGACATCTCAATAGACACGGAAGCTGAAGGAGTAAATCAGATGGATGTGTTGCAGCTCAAGGACAATTACATTCCTAAAGGATTAATTCCTTTAGAAGAATTATTCGATCAAGATGATGTGGCCCGCAAACCAACTTTGAGGCCAACGGAAGAAGGTGTCGAAGATGTGAATCTCGGGACAGCCGAAAATCCAAAGATGGTGAAGCTCTCGAAAGCATTGCCGCCAAAGGTAAAGAAAGAATATATCAGATTGTTTTCTTCGTTTTCTAATGTTTTTGCATGGGACTATTCAGATTTGAAAACTTATGACACAAGTATCATTCAGCATACCATTCCCATAAAGCCAAATCAAAAGCCTTTCCGACAAAAGTTGAGAAGAATTAATCCTAAGTTGTTGCCATTAATCGAGAAGGAAGTCAACAGGTTATATAAGTCTGGAATCATAGTGCCAATCCGATTTTCTGATTGGATTTCCAACTTGGTGCCCGTGAGAAAGAAGACCGGTGAGATTCGCTTGTGTATAGACTTCAGAAATCTGAACAAGGTGTCATTAAAGGACAATTATCCGCTGCCCAAAATGGATCATATATTGCAGCGGGTAGTGGGAGTATCAAGGATGTCATTGCTTGATGGTTATTCCGGGTATAATCAGATTTTGGTACATGAAGATGACCGTGACAAGACAGCATTCACTACTCCGTGGGGTACATTTCATTATGCCAAGATGCCGTTTGGATTGAAGAACGCGGGTGCCACATTTCAGCGGGCAATGGACATGGCCTTCGCTAATGAGAAGGATGTCTTTTTGGTTGTTTATCTTGATGATATAACCGTGTTTTCTAAATCTGATGAAGAGAATTTGTTTCATTTGACTAAGGTGTTTCAAAAGTGCAGAAAGTATGGCATCTCATTGAATCCGAAGAAGAGCCTTTTTGCTATGAGCGAAGGCAAGCTGTTGGGCCATATTATTTCTAAAGATGGCATTCGTATCGATCCTGCACGGGTGGAAGAAATTCAGCTCTACAGGTATCCGATATCTTTGTGTCCTCTCCTTGGTATGCTGATATAGTATATGTGCTTCAAAATTTGTCTTCACCCCCTGGGATGCCTAGAAACAAAGCTAGAACATTGAAGCTAAAGGCTACCAAATTTTGCATTATCAAATCTGCACTTTATTGGAAAGACCTCAATGGCATATTGCTGAACTGTTTGGTCGAAGAAGAAGCTAAGACAATAGTAGAAGATTTCCATAAAGGTGACTGTGGGGGTCACTTTTTTTGGAAGACCACGGCTAATAAGATATTGAGAGCTGGTTTTTATTGGCCTTCTTTATTTTCTGATGTATATAAAGTAGTTAAGAGTTGTCATGAATGTCAAATTTTTCAAGGAAAGCAAAAATTACAGTCGTTACCTCTCAAGCCCATTGAAATCAGCACACCATTTCAGCAATGGGGCTTGGATTTTATTGGCGAAATCCACCCAGCATCTTCCGGGCAGCATCAATGGATCTTGACCGCCACAGATTACTTCACGAAGTGGATTGAAGCCATTCCCACCCGGCAGGCTACCGACTCGGTAATTATTTCTTTTCTTGAGAATAACATATTGTCACGTTTCGGCTGTCCACATAAGTTGATCACAGATAATGCAGCAGCCTTTAAGTCAAAGAAAATGGTTGATTTTTGCTACAAATATAACATCAGCTTGGGGCATTCGACCGCCTACCATCCGCAAGGTAATGGGCTGGCTGAATCTTCGAACAAATCTCTAGTGAACATCATAAAGAAATTGCTGGAAATAAATAAGAAGAGCTGGCACAAAAAGTTAGTAAATGCATTATGGGCTGATCGGGTAAGTCAAAAGAAGTCAATTGGTATGTCACCCTTTGAACTGGTTTATGGGGTAGATGCAGTGTTTCCTACTTCACTTAGTGTTCCAGTAGCAAAGTTGCTTCAAGAAGCTGGTGGCGAGGAGGATCCTATGCAACGGCGGATTAGTCAAATGATTCATTTACAGCAGATACGAGAGGAGGTTCATCAAAATTCCCTTAAGTTGCAGGAGCGCATAAAGAAAATCTATGACAAAAAGGCCAAACCAGATGATTTTCAGATAGATGATGTTGTTTTGAGATGGGATGCCCGAAATGAATACAAAGGGAAACATGGAAAATTCGACAACTTGTGGAAAGGTCCCTAAAAAATTGCAGCATACCGTGGTCCAAATGCCTTTCTTCTCAAAGAAATGAACGGTGATGAATGTCTCGGTGGGTCGGTGAATGGCCGGTTGCTCAAAAGGTATCATGCTTGAGCATTTTCGGCTCTAATCACTCTCATTGTCATTACCATTTTACTTTCATTCTGCAGCAAGTGTGAACTGATCTCCCATCTTCAGTCTGGGGCCCGTGGTGAAGGCTATAATTCTGAAAATGGTGATTGGTTGGAGTGAGTTTTTCAAGTTGTTTTAGTCAGTCTATTTTCTGCATAAGTGAGTCGGTTTGTGTCAAAGTTAGTCCAAATTTCAGTCAATTGTCCAAGTTAATAAAGTGGTCCAAATTTGGTTCACATGTGTAAAAGTTGACTCCATTGCCCAATAGATGAAGGCACTGGTCTGCTCTCCCAGAGGTCTAAGGTTCTTGGTACCTCCAAAGAGCTACCATCCCCATTGGAGCCAATGTTAGAGTCGGTCTTGTTGCCCTCCATCAGCGATCAAAGCTCTTTGCATTTGCATTAGTAGGTGTCTCATCAGTGTCAATTTTTGCATCCCATTAGGCATGCCATAACCCTGATGGAGGAGCTGGTGTCTTTGTCCCCCTCTTGGCATTGCTGGATCAAGTCATTTCAGTCCTTAGTCACTTTCAAGCTTGTCTTGTCTTGTCTTGAGGTCAAATTCCTAGGTCTAGGGTTTTGGTCAAAATGGTTTACAAGGTCATGTCTCTGAAGGTCAATAAGTGCTCAGCAAGCCAGAGGGATGATTTTAAAGGTGTTTCTTCGCAAATTTCAATCTTGTACAGTTAATGTTCACCTTGGATTTAAAAACTCTGTTTTTAAAGCCAAGGTCATTTTTCAAATTTTTGTAAAAAGTGATGAAATTTCAAAAAAGTTTCCAAGGACAGTATGAAACCCTGGCTCCCTTGCCAAGATCCCTCAGATGATGTCCCTGCAAAAAATATCAAGCAAAAGCATTAAATGAGTCAATTTCAGGATAAAGGAAACCAAGAAAAGTCAATTTTATAAAGTGTCAAAGAGAAACATTATAAAGTGGGTTTGGGCATGAAATTATTTCAAATCAAAGCTATAAAGGCCTAATCTCCCTCCATCGACCCTCATTGTGCATCCAAGTTGTTTGCAAGAGCGATTGAGTAAAAGATTGAGTGAATTTGGGAGCTGGACAGGCGCGCGACCCGTCAGCAGCGTTCCGGCAGTGCATTTTTTCAACGGGCGCGACCCGTCAGTGGCGCGCGACCCGTTGGGTGAGGTGCGCGACCCGTCAGCGCCCTCCTTTCCAAACCGACTGCAAATTCGTCCAAGGAGCCAACAAATCGCTAAATTGCCTGAGGTAGGCCCTCCAAACTTATAAATTGCTGCTGGTTATGATTAAAGACATCATGAAATCATTTTTAAAGATCTCCATTGCAAGAGAAAAGCTCCTTGTTGCTGTAGTTTGAAACTTGTAAAAATGCCTAGGGTTTTATGTTGTTTGAAGGTATTCCCCTTGTAATCATTTTCCCCATTTCCCATGTCATTTTCCCTGTTTTTCTATATAAATTTCTCTTTTGAATTTGTAAAGAAAAAGCCAAACCCTACCCCTCTTCCCTAAAAAATGAAAAATTAAAGCCCTAACCCTACCTCTCATTACTCATGTAAACAATGTATATGATGATGCATGTGCAATGATTTTTGGCAATGTTTTTTCCTTAAATCCCTGTGTTATATATTTATTCCCATTTTCCCTTTAAAAGTGTCCCTCCCCTAACATTCCCTTCATGCTCCTTGTCCCCCTTGAAACAGCATACAAATCAGCATTTTACAAAGCAGAAACAGCAGTACATTTTGTCCACTCTGCTCCTTAAACAATGTCAGAAACCGAAACCTATGAGCAGAGTGATGACCAGGCATCAGCTTCAGAGATTGAGATAAAGAGGAGGCCTCATAAGGGTGGTAAGGGTGGTCATCATAGGCGAGAGGAACCCACCTCTTTGACAGAGTTACAAGCTTGTCCTATGGCAGTCTCATGTTTCCAGTACATGTCTTGCTATGAGTTTTGTGAGAGGATCTCTCGGATTCAACACCACAGAGTTGGCTCACCTGTTTGTTTTACACTTGCATGATGGACATGTCAACCTTGTCGGGGTGGACTTCACATTGACACCTGAGGTGATTGCACAGGCTACAGGGATACCTAATGTTGGAGAGGTATGGAATAAGCGCAAGGTGTTGGACAACGTTCATTTTGAGCCTTTTGTTAGACCAGCACTCATGAGACACTTGACAGGAGTGTTTCCCTTCAGATTTCTCAGGAGCGAGTATGCTCCCATGATGAGGCTCATCATGCACTATTTTACCTGTGAGGGCAGATTTTCACAGGTATATTCATACCATATTCGCCTCTTGATGCACTTCACCCGAGTGAGGATGATGAACATCCATGTTTTCTTCTATCAGAACATTGAGAAGATGGTGTCCATGATGCAGAGGAAGAGCCCGGCACAGCAGTACAGGAGCCTTTATCATTATGGTTTGATTCAGCTAGTGGTATTACATCAGTTGGCTCAGCAGGGCATCTCATGGGAGGAGTTCATCTCTCGTGAGCTTTTCACAGCACCATCACCGCCACATCCTGAGGTTATTCATGAGGAGGGAGGACCATCACAGTAGCATGACATCCCCGTCACCAGACATGTCAGCTCCTCACCTGTGGTTACTTATCAGAGAGGCCAGAGGGCCTTATTTGCAGCAGCTCGGCGAGTACTTTCTCCACAGCATGTGGAAGGGGTCTCGCCTTCTTCATCGGCTCAGCGAGTGTTATCTCCACATCAGGTGGAAGGGGCCTCGCTTTCTTCACCAGCACAGGTACCAGGGAGGGGCAAACAGCCCAAGATTGATGAGGGACCATCAGGTGTTCCGGATATAGAGCTTATTGATCTTGATGTCAGTTCTCCTAGCCGAGAGGCAAAGGAGATCATTCAGCACCTCAGAGATGAAAATGATGCCTTGCAGAGGAGATTAGAGGGGGCACAATGGACCATCACATACCTCGAGCAGCGCAACAAACAGTTGGAGGATGAGCAAGCACTTGATGAGCTGTGGAGGATTCGTAGTGACCGCATTTCGAACCGGAGATTCCACGACCTGGAAGAAGATATCACCGCAGAGGCCTGGGACGTGAGGGAGGTGATCAAAGCCATAAAGGATGATGAGCTGGACTAGTTGCTCAGAGGATGAGCAACCCATTTAGCAGGGGGGTGATGATGAGCCCCGAATTGGGTAACTTATTGGGCTCATTTTGCCTAATTTTCCTTGTTCAATCCTCCATTTTTCATAGATTATGCATGTTTTTTAGTATGTTTATGTTATTTGAACGAATAAGGGTGGCCACTCTACCAAGGAGGCTAATACGCGATTATTTCAGGTTTTTTGGACAAATTTTGGAGCAAAACCAAGAAATTATGGGACAGGTGATAGCCAAGCTTGAGGTGAGGATTCGTAGGGAGGTTGTCTGTTGCATTAAATGACCCTTCCTCGAAATCTCCACCCTCAACTCTGAGCTCAACAGGCCACCAAAACGAATTCTAAAGGCAGCCGAGCAGTTTTGAGAAGAGTGATTGTTTACTAGCAGTTGGAATAGCCGAGTCCCTTGAATTTAGGAGGGCTACTAGGCCCCTCGTAGTGTACAAATAGGAAGGCCTCAGCGTTCGTAGTTTACTTTTGGGAACTGTTGGTATTTGCACTAGAGTGTTGTCCTTTTCTCAGCTTGTTTTCTTGTAGCTACTGATGTATAACTTTCTTGTGATGATTATTTTTGAGTAATGGGAAGCAACTTTACTTGGCATCAAATCTGAGTCCTTTATAGGAACTTGTAGCTCTTGGGGTTGGGCCCAACCCGAGTGCTAAGGCCTCCTCTATGTATTGTTATTTGTTCTTTATGTGTTTGCAAAATCATTTCTGTTAAGTAGATTAAATCTTGCTGATTAACTAGGTCACTGTTGATGATTACAAAGACTTTTGATGTTCAGATTGAGTTGATAGGTTATTAACAGGGAAAATCTTCAGAAAAGGGCCATCAAACACCTCTGATTTCACCTCTCCCTCAGTGGGATCAGGAGCTGGGATCAAGGTGACCTTGCTGCCCACAAAAAAACTGACTTCACCTTGTCATGCAATCACTAGTGTTTGATTTTCATTTGCAGAAGTTGGTTACATGTTCAGATTCTTGATTGCTTAGTTTCACAGTTAGTATACATGGTTTCATTGCAGTTAAAACTTCTGTTCATTCTCTTTACTGTCAGCTAGATCAGATTAGGTCAACGTAACTAGGTCTTTGATTTTACAAGTCTTCGTTGGTTCAGTTGGAAAAACAACTTGCAGAACACCTGTACCACTTCTCTATCTGCCCATACTCCACCAATCCCATCTGCTCCATCCCCTGACACAGATTCTTGCCTCACGTTTGCCATTTGCTCACATAACCCTAATTTTTGTGCAACATTGCTTCAGTCCTCCTTGAACAAATCCAACCATCTACATCTTTCCTCAACTCCATCCACCAAGTCCTGGACCACCTCCAACCCTTATCCTACCTCCATACTCACTCCTTCACCTCTCTCTCTCCATCCATCCTCCAAGATCCCATTTCTAAACAACCTGTAGAAAATTACAGACATCCTGTAGAAAATCACAGACATCCTGTAGAACCCCTGCAGACTTCCTGTAGAGGCTCACGAATGAGGTTTCTTGATAGCCAAACTCTGTGAGACTCTCTGGAAGGGTGTTAGGGACCCCTTAGGCCCTCTCTGAACCTTCCCGACCTCCTCCAAGAATTTCCTCCCTCCAATCCACCTCTGCACAGTCAAAAACAGTCAAATTGCGTGCATGATAATCCTGGCAACTTATTCAAAAATACAAAAAGATGTTTTTTTCAGATGCTACTATAGAAGTAGCTTAGATACATGTATTTACCTTCCTAGAAGTCAATGGCGTATCTTTCAGTAGCTCGCATCCTCTTTTTTGCATCAGTAGGGCTAGCTGGTAAAATTAGGGTTTGCTAGGGTTTATGTTTCCTTTCAGCTCTCCAGTTTCTTTCTGCAAGTAGATCATCCTTCTTTGAGTTAGCTTTCATCCATCAGTTGAAAAGCTTCTTCTCAGAGCTCATAGAAGTTGGCTTAAGCTCTTAGCAGACTTGTGCCAGCTGACCAAGTGATAGCTACGGTAAGAGCTAGTACTTGTGCATATAGCACCGTCGCTTCCAAGTTTGTTACGAACTACTGGGTTGATAAAAGTAAAGAAGGGAGTCCTAGGAGTTGCAGCATTATTGTTGCAATACTGGAGCTCACCAGTGGTCATTAGGTATATATATATATATATATATATATATGTCAACCTAATAGTTATTGGCAAGAATATGTGATTTGTATATCTGAATGAATTGGGGCAAATGGAGGAGTTGCTTCTATTATATACGGAGTTATTGTGTAACTCGTCTCTATTATCTCATTTGGAGTTGTGCTCCACAGTTACATCTTGTGTATGTTGTGTGTACTCTAGTTTATTATGTTATTTTAAGGATTAGGTACATAACAATATAAGAATGTGTTATGAACCAGCTCACAAAAACATAGAAAAGATAAATCAACAACTTCAAAATCATCCTCTTCGAGGGGGCAACCTCCTTTATATGACACAAATGAAAAATCCTTGGATGATACAAATGACTAAACCTCCTTTCTATATATAGGAGTCTAAGGGGTCACAATATAATCAAAATCGACATAACAATAATAATATAAGGGCACAACAATAACTATACTGGGTTTCTATGGGGCACACTAATAACAATATGGGGACAATAGGGGCACAATAATAACAATAAGGGCTACAATATCAATAGTAATGGGGGAATCACTAGTATTATAGGGACCTAACATTCCCCTCTCCTTCCAAAAGTGTTTTCCTCAATGCTTGAGTAGTTATGGATGCTTCTGTATCCATGTGGAATCTTCAGCGGGTAAGTTATTCCACTTGATGAGATACTTTGAAATTGATCGATTTCGTAGCTGTCGAATTCTTGTTTTTATGATTGCTTCAGGTTCCAATATGATTTTTCCTTCCTTGTAAAGTTCTAGCAATATTGCTTGAACTGGGAGCTTGTCACCTATAGCCTTCTTTAAACATGAAACATGGAAAACTAGGTGCACTCAGGAAGCTGCAGGAAGCTCCAATTTGTATGCATAGTATCAATCTTTTGCAACACCTTGTATGGACCATAATAATTTGGTGCTAATATATTATCCTTCTTAGCTTGCTTGAGGGACATTTGTTTATATGGTTGTAGCTGTAGGAATACCCAGTCACCTACATCAAAACTTCTTTCATTGCGATGTTGATCTACATGTTATTTCATTCTATTCTGCGCCAAAGTGAGGTTATCCTTTAAGAGTTGGAGAACTTGTTGTTGACGCTCAATGTGATCTTCCACTACTTGAACCTTAGAAATTTCTCTTAAATATGATGTGATGAATGGTGGATGATATCCATAAAGTGCCATAAAAGGGGTCATTTTTGCAGTAGTATGGAAGGAAGTGTTATACCACCATTCAACCAGAGGCAACCATTTGACCCATTATGTTTGTTTGTCAAAGACAAAGCAACGAAGATATCCTTCCAAACATTTGTTTACTATCTCAGTTTTCCCATCAGATTGAGGATGATAAGATGAGCTATGAGCTAACTGAGTACCGAGACAAGAAAATAATTATGTCCAAAAATTTCCAGTGAAAATGGGATCTCTGTCGCTTACAATAATCTTTTGGTTTCCATGTAGCTTTTCAATTGTTTCCATAAATGCAGTAGAAATTGTATTGGCTTTAAATGGATGAGATAATGCACAAAAGTGTGCATACTTGGTAAGTTTGTCAACTACCACCATGATGACACTCTTTCCTTCGAACTTGGGTAAACCTGTGATAAAATCCATTGAAACCTTCTCCCAATGTTGGCTTGGAATGGATAAAGGTTGTAATATACCTGGGATCTTAATTGTTTCAGTTTTATTTTGTTGGAAAACCAAACATTCCACCACAAAATTTTGAATATCCGATTTAAGGCGATCCCAAAAAAATTCCTTCTTAACCATGTGGTAAGTTTTTAAAAATCCTGAGTGCCCTCCTAAGGGAGAAGTGTGCAATTCCATAAGAATCTTTTGTTTGAGTTGGGAATTCTTACATAGGTATAAGCGATCTTTGTACCATAACAAATCATTTTTCCAGCTAAATGTATTAGATGTATTGGGATCTTGTTGTAACTTTTGAATGTGTCCACACTTCTTCTTCATTCTTCCATTCATCCCTTGCTTCATTTATCCAATCTATTTGGATAATATAAATGGCGCAAAGCAATGCTTCCATATCCTCATCCTTTCTTGAGAGTGCACCTGCCATAACATTTTTCTTCCCTTTTTTGTAGATGATTTCAAAGTCATAACCCAACATCTTTGTGACCCATTTTTGCTACTCTTCTAAAGATAATCTTTGTTCTAAAATGTATTTAAGACTATCATGATCCAGTTTTACATTAAAGTGTCTTCCCATTAGGTAGGGTCTACATTTCTTAAGTGTATGTAGTATTGACAACATTTCCTTCTCATAAATAGCCTTGTGTAAATACTTTCTTTTTATTGGACGACTTTCAAAAGTAATGGGTCTTTCTTCTTGCATTAAAACAGCACCAATTCCATTTCCTAAGCCATCACAATCCACAATAAAGGTTTTGTGAATGTTAAAATTGGCAACCAGGGCAAAACTTCATGTGGGTCATCTTATTCATGGCTAATAATATTTTTATTAGATTCCTCTCGTCGAGAGGTGTAGGATTGATATAAAGATCATCCACGGAGATATGAATTTATTTTGATTATGGAATTATTATCAAGCCGACCTACAACTCATGTAGGCTCAGAAGCTCAACAGTCGCATCTATTCACCCACCAACGTTGTGTATAAATATAAGAGGACTTTTCCTCATTTGGACTCACTCATCTCATCACATCTCTCTCTCTCTACTGCGCAGATATGAGTCTATACTCTACTGCGCTGAAATGGGTCTCTCTCTCTCTCACACATGTGAAGCCGGAAGCTGTTGAATTTGAAGCTGCAACTGTAGAAGTAAAGATTGACTTGCATGGCTTAGAAGATATCCTCTTTGGAACTGCACTGTAGGTTCATCTGAACCTCCTTTGAAAGCCGCAACTTTTGGTGGTGGAATTAAGTCAATCCGACGAACGGTTTGCAAGATATCGACTGCCCTAGTTTGAAGCCGGAAACTGCCGAAACTGAAGCTGCAACTGCAGAAGTAAAGATTGACTTGCGTGGCCTAGAAGATCTCCTCATCTAAACTATGCTATAGTTTCATCTGAACCTCCTCTGGAAGCCAAAACTTTTGGTTGTGGAATGAAGTCAATCCGACTGTCAGTTTGTGAGATATGGTCTGCCCTAGTTTGATAATGAAGCCGCTAAGGACGATGCTACTGATCTAGGGTTTGCTACTGCTGATATGAATCAGATTTATTGTATTATTTCTCTCTGCTGAATTATTGAAGATAAAAGAAGATTTGATCAAAGGGTTCCCCCACACATTGTGGGGTTTGTCCCTGGCTAGCCGCCACATTTTGTGTCTCTTGTCTTGGCTTGTTTTATGTCGATCGTTTAATGTTCTATCTGCACTTTACTTTATGTACATGTGATTGCTAATCGGTGGAATATAATAAGAAAAAGAAGTAAACTGTTATAAGCATAGAACATACCATAACTTAACATGGTATCGGAGCCGAGGTGAAGACAAAGCCCGAGCAAGAGCAAGAGCAATCATTGAAGAGAAGATTGGCAAGGCTATCCTAAAAGAACTATGGGGTCCTCAACACTCTTTCCTGCCGAAGACAAGCTCCGTGAGAAAGCTGACTATCACGGATGGAAGATGTCTATCGATCTAACCCTTGAAGATCAAGGAGTGATGGACCATGTAAGAGGCAATATTGTTGAGCCTTCATCAAATGCATCTGTTGCTGCTGCCTGGAACAAATGGAAAAATGGAGAAGTCAAAACAAAGAAGATCATCCGGGACTCTATCGACAAGCGCTTGGTGGCCTACATCTCTGATCTAGACACCTCCAAGGAAATCTACGACAGACGGAGACTGGTGAGTTTATTTAAAGTTAATGATGCAAATCAAGTTTTGTTTCTTAGAAATAAGTTGAGGGAAATCAAGAAGGGTAAAGATGAAAGTATGCAAGCATACTTCTTAAGAATCACCGAGATCAAGAACGATCTCCTATCTATTGGGGAAACTATTACTGACAGAGAAATGGCACTCACAACTCTCGGAGGATTACCATCTGAATGGTATGTGTTCAGGACTACTCTTCTGAACAATAATGTAATTCCTAGTTTCGAGGAATTAATGGCTAGATGCATTCAAGAACAAACAAGGGTAGAAGAGCAGGAAATGCCCTTGCCTAAAGGTCCTCCTACTGCTTTTTCTTCTCATGCTAAGAAAAGAAATAATTCTGGGTCTAAATAAAAAAGAAAGGCTGGATTTAAGGGTGGAAGAAAAGAACGATGTTTCATTTGCAATAAAGCAGGTCACTATGCAAGGGAATGCCCTGATAGAAAGGACTCTCACCGTGACGATGATCAAAATCCCTCTCATGGTAATCGAAGGAATGGAAAATTCAACAACAAGGGAAAAAGGAATGCGGGAAATCAAGGAAGAGGGCAACCATTCAAGAAGGCTAGAAATTCCAGGTATGAATCTAACACTGTTGACGATAAGCAGGCTGAATATTATCTACCAGCTGCTCTATCTACCTTCGCTCCTTCGGACTCAATGGGAATTTGGCTCATTGATAGTGGTGCCTCAAGACACTTCACTGGTTACAAAGAAGTACTCTATAATCTGGTAGAGAAAGAAACTAACCTGGAAATTGTCCTTGGAGATGACATGAAATACCCAGTGAAAGGTGTAGGCAATGTTTCTCTTAAACTGAATCAAGGTAATACGATTCACTTACAAGATGTATTATATGTACCTGATCTCAAAAAGAACTTGGTATCCATCTCGGCAATGGAAGACAAAGGCTATAAGGTAACCTTCAGCGATGGTAAGGTACGCATATGGAAAAATAATGTTAAAGATGCTTTCACTCTTGGGTTTCGAGTTGATTCTTTATATCAAGTCGGTGGAAGTCCGCTAGGTGTCATGTCTTGTGACACAACGCTTCAGTCCGAACTTTGGCATCGGAGGTTTGCCCACCTTCATTACAAAGCTCTACCTGATGTAAGACAGATGGTAACAGGGATGCCTGAATTCCAAGTAGAGAAAGAAGGTGTATGTTCGGGATGTGCCAAAGGAAATCTCAAAAGGGGACCATTCCCTTCAAGTCAAAGCAAGACCTCCGATATATTACAACTAGTTCACTCAGACATATCAGGTATGATGCCTGTGAACTCCTTGGGAGGATACTCATATTATCTCACTTTTACAGATGACCATTCTCGAAATACCTGGATATACTTCTTGAAAAAGAAGGATGAAGTGTTCCCTTGGTTCCGACACTTCAAAGCCCTAATCGAGAATCAAACCAAAAAGAAGATCAAGATCTTAAGAACTGACAATGGGACTGAATATGAATCTAATGAGTTCCATGATTTTTGTAAAGAGGCTGGCATCAAGAGGGAGACTACTACACCATATACTCCTGAACAAAATGGCGTGGCAGAAAGGAAGAACCGCACAATTATGGAAGTTGTTCGGGCCATGCTACATGATCAAAGTCTTCCTAAGTTTCTATGGGCTGAAGCTGCAAACACTGCCATATATGTACAAAATCTATGCCCTCATCAAGCATTGGGTTCCAAGACTCCTGAAGAAAAATTCACCGGTAAGAAACCTGATGTTTCTCATTTTAAAATTTTTGGAAGCCCTGTATACTTTCATGTGCCGAAAGGGAAAAGAAATAAATTGGGAGCATCTGGAAAGAAGGGAATTTTCGTGGGCCATGGTGAAAATACTAAAGGCTATAGAATCTATGTAGCCGGTCAAAGGGAAGTCATAATTAGTCATGATGTCACCTTTGACGAAGATATGGCTCTCAGCAAGGTGATCAATCTTCCGACTTTGAGGAGCTCTCAAGAAGCCGACACCAGGGAACCGAAAGAAAAGGATGATGAATCAATGCCTGATGTAGAAGAACCCATGGATCCGATTGATCCTCCTCCATATGAGCCTTCCTCTTCTAGGAAGAGGCCTTCATGGCTTAAGGGGTTACTTGATGATGCTGAAGGACATGCTGCACCCCGAGGAACCTTTCGTGAAAGTAAGAAACCTAATAGGTATCAAGGATACCTGGCCATCATGAGCACGATCATACAAAATGAGCCTTCGTCATTCTCAGATGCCATCAAGAATCAAGTATGGAAGGATGCTATGACCGAAGAATATGAGTCTATCATAAAGAATGATGTTTGGGAAGTAGTTCCCAGACCCGAGGACAAGACTGTTGTTACTTCCAAATGGCTTTACAAGATAAAGCATGCAACAGATGGAAGCACGGAAAAGTATAAGGCTTGTTTTGTTGCTCGAGGTTTCTCCCAAAAGGAAGGTATAGACTATGATGAGATATTTGCACCTGTTGCCAGATATACGACCATTCGCTCGATCATAGCCCTTGCCGCTTCACAATGATGGAACCTACATCAGATGGATGTCAAGACTGCGTTCTTGCATGGCTGGATCAAAGAAGAGGTCTACGTGGAGCAACCCGAAGGATTTGAGATTTATGATCGAAAATCTCGTGTATGCAGGTTGAAGAAAGCTCTCAATGGGCTGAAGCAAGCACCCCGAGCATGGTATGAGAGGATCGATAGCTACTTGATGAAGTTGGGATTCACTAGGAGTGAAGCCGATCCTAACCTTTACTTTAAGGTTGAAGATGACAAGCCTCTCATACTGGTGTTGTATGTGGATAACCTCTTTCTAACAGATGCAGACCCTCTCATTCACAAATGTAAGAGGGAGCTGGCCTCTGAATTTGAAATGAAAGACTTAGGACTGATGCACTACTTCCTAAGACTTGAAGTTTGGTAAAAGCCAGGAGAAATTTTCCTACCTCAAGGAAAATATGTGGTGAAGATATTGGAAAGATTCAGAATGGTGGACTGCAAGCCTGTAACTACTCCGATGGAGCTTGACTTCAAGAAGTTAAGCGGTAGTTCTGCTAGACCTGTTTTACGAAATGCTACCGAGTATCGGCAACTCGTCGAAGCATTAATGTTCTTAGTGAACTCCCGTCCAGATATATGCTTTGCAGTCAACACGTTGAGCCAGCATATGGTTGAACCCCACCACATACATTGGATTGGTGCCAAGAATCTGTTGAGATATCATCGTGGCACTATCACTTATGGGTTAAGATACATTGCCAGAGATGTGAGACTATTTGGATACACAGATGCTGACTGGGCAGGCAATGTGGAGGACCGTAAGAGCACTTCCGGGTGTTGTTTCTCCTTGGGATCTGCTTCGATATCCTGGATGAGCAGGAAACAAAAGTTGGTGGCTTTGAGCACCACCGAAGCAGAGTATATTGCTGCTAGCATGGCTTCTTGTGAGGCAGTTTGGTTGCGAAAGCTCTTTAGTGAGTTGTTTGGATTCACATTGGATACCACTGTGATCCTTTGTGACAACCAAAGTGGGATTCGTTTGTCAGAGAATCTCATATTCCATGATCGCTCCAAGCATATTGATATCAGATACCATTATATTCGAGATATGGTGCAACGGGGAGCTATAAGGCTCCATCATATCGGTACAGATGAACAAGTCGCTGACATTCTGACAAAACCCCTTGGGAAAGTAAAATTTCTGACTTTCCGTGAACAACTTGGAGTTGTTCAAAGACCCTCCAATGAGGGTCATGTATGATGCATTGAGCTCTGAGAGCTCCAGGGGGGTGCGGGGTGCTTCTTGGAGCAGCATATGACCACAGGATTATTCACTATCCCCTGGTGGTATACATGTACACCCCGTGGCGACATTGTAGCAGGATTGATGTGTTCTCTTGTGAGGCCTGGATTGATGTGTTCTCCATGGCAGCCTGGATTGATGTGTTCTCCATCGCAATTGTAGCAGGATTGATGTGTTCTCCTGTGAGGCCTGGATTGATGTGTTCTCCATGGCAATTGTAGCAGGATTGATGTGTTCTCCTGTGAGGACAGGATTGATTAGATCTCTTGTCGAGGCATCCTACCCATGCAGTCTGGGACTCATGGGAAGTACCTCTCATCTGATCAATGAGCAGGGAAATGAAGTTAGCAACCATAGTAGTACCGATGGACGCATCGTTGTAACTACCGTACTCCCTACGCTAGGATGACCTCCATTGATCTGGGATCAATGATACTGGTCTGGGACCAGTGGTAGGAGTTGTACCATACTATGACACTGACTTCAGGTCGGTTGAGACTGGTCTGGGATCAGTGGTACATACTCTGAGACTGACTTTGAGTCAGTGGAGGATGATATTGGTATGGGACCATTGGAGTTGTACTCACTATGACGCTGACTTTGGGTTGGTTGAGACTGGTCTGGGACCAGTGGTACATACTCTGAGACTGACTTTGAGTCAGTATGATACATCCTCGATTATTTTTTCTTCTTCATAATTCGGACAAAAGCAGAGTAGAACAGAACAATGCAAGAGCAGAGCTGAACAGAACAAAAAATGTACAGATCAGTGCAGGGCAGAACAAGACAAAGCAGAACAAGCAAAATAGAGCAGAGCAGGGCAAGGGTCAGGCTGTACAAGGCAGTGCATTTGATGGATGAATAGTAACGACCGATAGATAGATTGCAGATGAAGTTCTCCATGGTTGAGAGGGAGTGTTAAAATTGGAAACCAGGGAAAAACTTCATGTGGGTCATCTTGTTCATTGCTAATAATATTTTTATTAGATTCCTCTCGTCGAGAGGTGTAGGATTGATATAAATATCATCCAATTCCGATAAGTATTCATGGAGATATGAATTTATTTTGATTATGGAATTATTATCAAGCCGACCTACAACTCATGTAGGCTCAGAAGCCCAACAGTCGCATCTATTCATCCACCAACGTTGTGTATAAATATAAGAGGACTTTTCCTCATTTGGACTCACTCATATCATCACATCTCTCTCTCTCTCTAATGCGCAGATATGAGTCTCTTCTCTACTGCGCTGAAATGGGTCTCTCTCTCTCACACATGTGAAGCCGGAAGCTGTTGAATTTGAAGCTGCAACTGCAGAAGTAAAGATTGAATTGCGTGGCCCAGAAGATCTCCTCTTTGGAACTGTGTTGTAGGTTCATCTGAACCTCCTTTGAAAGCCACAACTTTTGGTGGTGGAATGAAGTCAATCCGACGAACGGTTTGCAAGATATCGACTGCCCTAGTTTGAAGCCGGAAAATGCTGAAACCGGAGTTGCAACTACAGAAGTAAATATTGACTTGCGTGGCCTAGAAGATCTCCTCATCTAAACTGCATTGTAGGTTCATCTGAACCTCCTCTGAAAGCCGAAAATTTTGGTGGTGGAATGAAGTCAATCCGACTGTCGGTTTGTGAGATATGGTCTGCCCTAGTTTGATAATGAAGCCACTAATGCTGATGCTACTGATCTAGGGTTTGCTACTGCTGATATGAATCAGATTTATTGTACTATTTCTCTCTGCTGAATTATTGAAGATAGAAGAATATTTGATCAAAGGGTTTCCCCACACATTGTGGGGTTTGTCCCTGGCTAGCCACCACATTTTGTGTCTCTTGTCTTGGCTTGTTTTCTGTCGATCGTTTAATGTTCTATCTACACTTTACTTTATGTACATGTGATTGCTAATCGGTGGAATATAATAAGAAAAAGAAGTAAACTTTTATAAGCATAGAACATACCATAACTTAACAGTGAAGTCTGGCGTAGCTAAGATCGGTGCTTGGCACATTGCCTCTCTAAGACGTTCAAAATCCTTTGTTGCCGCTGAAGTCCAAGAAAATGCATCTTTGTTCAATAATGTTGTTAGAGGTGCTTCTATTCTCCCATAATTCTTAAAAAACTTACGATAGTACCCTGTCAACCCGAGAAATCCTCACAGGTGATTTATGGATGTGGGGATTTTCCATTCCTTAATGGCTTTAATTTTGCTAGGGTCTACCTTCACACCTTCATGAGATACAATATGACCCAGTTATTCCACCTCTTGTACTGCAAAGAAACATTCGGAGCTTTTTTCATATAATTGTTTCTCTTCCAATAGTTTGAGCACCCTGTCAACATGTTGACCATGCTCCTTCCAAGACTTGTTTTATATTAGTATATCATCAAAAAATACTAACACAAATTTTCTAAGGAAGGGTTTGAAAATGGAATTCATCAAACCTTGAAATGTAGAAGGTGCATTGGTAAGGCCAAAAGGCATGACCAAAAATTCATAATGACCCTCATGAGTTTTAAATGTTGTTTTCAAAATGTCTTCAGTCTTCATTCTGATTTGATGATATCCTGAATGAAGATCCAACTTGGTGAATTAAAATAATCCATCCAATAATTCATCAATGACATGAATGGGAAATTTATCTTTAATAGTGAGCTTGTTTAGCTCCCTATAATCCGAACACATGCGCCATGATCCATCCTTCTTGTGCACCAATACTACTGGAGTAGAGAAATAACTTTGACTAGGTTGAATTATACCAGCCTCTAGCATTTCTGCAACCATACGTTCAATTTTACTCTTTTGGGCATAGGGATATCTATAAGGCCAGATGTTTGGAGGAACACTTCCTAGAATAAAATGAATAGCATGATCATGATCACGAATAGGTGGGAGGCCTTTGGGAGTCCCAAATACCTTGGAATGATTGTCTGAGACTTTTTGGAGATCTGGAGAAATAGATGATTTCGATGTGGGAACCTCTAGCGAACATAATTGTGCAATTATGCCTCGTTGTTCTTTTTTAGAAGCTTTCTCATTCTGTTAGAGTTGATTAACTTTCTTAGTTTCCCTGCAATACCCCTTAATTCAACTTTCTTTCCTTTCGAACAAAATTTCATGAAAAGTTCTTAAAAATTAAAAGCTATTGTACCCAATGATTGTAGCCACTGGACTCCTAGTACAACATTAGAACCACTCATTGGTATGGAAAGCAATGGGCTATTCAACACATATTCTCCCATGGATAGCTTGATATTATGGCACTTTCCAAAGCAATTTATGGTTCCTCCACTTGCAACCATCACTTGACACTCTAGTGCTAGATATAGGAAGCAATTCAATTCCTTGGCTATCTTACAATGAATAAAATTATGGGTACTGCATGAATCAATCAACATTATTGCCTTTTTCTTCTTTATATGCCTTTCTATCTTTATAGTTTGAGGAGTGGTAATTCCAGCCAATGCATTACAAGATATGGTCAGATTCATTTCTTCTTTCTCTAGGGTTTGTTCCTAGTGTATATCCTCTTCTTTTGACGTTTCTTCTTCCTTTTCTTCCTTCTCTTCACAATCTATGTAAAATAATTTCTTCTCGGCACACTTATGACCTTTAGTGTATTTGCTATCACAATTGTAACAAAACATTTGTGCTCTTTTTTCTTCCAATTGTTTTGGTGTCAACCTTGTAGATTGTGGAAGGCTAAGGGAAACAACACTTTCATGTTTATAGTTGTGAGTGGTAGGCTTCCTGGTTGCCATAATTTTTCTTTCCATTTTTCTTGCCAACCTGAATGCCTTCTCCAATGAATCAGGTTCCCAAAGGCGAACCTTGTGTTGGATGTTATCCTTTAAAGTCCCCATGAACACATCAATCCTATGCTCATATCGAATATATTTTACCCTTATATTCAATTTTTGGAAGTCCTCAATGTGCTCCATCATTGAACCCTTTTGTTTGAGATTTATCAATTGGCTAAAAAAGGTGTTGATTTTTGTATCCTCATAATGTGCTATCATTTCTTCCGTAAAAATTTCCCAAGTGACAATTTGTTTACGAGAGAAAAGCCATTGATACCATACAAACTGATTTGGTTCCAAATATAAAGTTGTAATGCGTACCTTTTGTGTGTTTTGCACATTATGGAGATTGAAATATTGCTCCATCTGTAGTATCCATGTTACGGGATCCTTGCCATCAAACTTCCTCATATCGATCTTTGGAACATGGTGGGTCTTCAATCCAACGTTAGAGTCTATGAAAATCATGATTAGTGTTAGCCTCCTGCTACAGCAGGTTAATCATCTTTCATGATCGACATTTTTACATGCCAAATATGTCATACTTTGCTTGCTGCAATGCTCCATATTTTCTACAGATGGCCAGAGAAGTATCCATGAGAGTGTGCTAGTCTAAATGCCACTGTTGTGTATCATTTTTGATGAGTTGATCCATTTTTGATGAGTTTTTCAGCTAAGGGAGGTCCAAACAGCTTAATCTTGGTCTCCCTAGGTTTCAATTTCCTGTTGTAGAATATAGAAAATGAACATCTGTCCAAACAGATTAATCTTGGCAGATTTGTAGATAGGTAGAGAAACAAGGGTGCTCAACAGCTTAATCTGAGCCCCCGGATGCAATAAGTATAGAGTTAGATAGGAGGACAGCAAGAAGAAAAGAACAAAAAGTTGGGTATGCTAGTTCAAGTGCACCCAAACCAAAAAGAAGAGAAAATGCTAGGTGAATAGGCCGGGTAGGTAGCTTTGTGGTTGCAGAATCATGACTTGTGATCCATTTCAGATTTTCAAGTGTCATATCTATTCATATCACAAGTTTGAGGCAGTTTTCCATTTGAAGGACTTCAAGCGAGGCATGTCTGACTTCCCCTTCCTCCTTTGTCCCAAAGTCACTCACTAACTTCCCCTAAAGAGGTCAAGATCTGCTTGATACCTTTTAGATTCATCATGTTCCATATAATCTGCCTTGGTGAAGATCTGCTTCACTAAAGGAATGTTCACACTTCTTCTATCAGTCATTTTCCCCCATTGATAGCCTAAGACTTCATTCTTAGCACTTTTTCTCATCATTATCATATTAACTACTAATTTTATTATGTAACTCCCTATCTCTTTTCCCTTCCCCTACTAAAACCATCTCTATAACTCCCCTATATACTTATCCCCTCCCCTTGGTTGAAAAATAACCATATACATCCTTGGGAATTGCTAAGTTTATCTGAAACTCAGCAAGAACCCTCATTGACCCCTCTGACCATCTTCCAAATGCATAAGGACTCATTCCTTTGCATAGTTTCCCTTCATATGTATAAAAATCATCTCTTTGGCCTTGGTTTGCCTTTATAAGGCATGAAACCCTCTTTGGCCACTAAACCCCTCTCAAAACCACATCACTTTACCCCTAAGTGCCTTGGGACTCCTTCCAAGGCATAAGAATACAAAAACCATGCAAAAACCATGAAAAACCTTCAAAAAAGGATAAAATCCTCCCTTTTTTGGCTATCGGACCCCTTCCGATGCCTTAGAATCCATGCCAAACTATAAAGGAACCCCTCCGAATTCATTTGCCTTGCCTTTTCATAAAAAGCGTGCTCCGATGAGATAAAGGTCTGTTTGATCCCCCTCCGATGCGATATCGCTATCGGGAGGGGGCAGTGGCATATATAAGCGAAAATGGCTAAGTCTCAAGGCATGGGGTATAGTTCCGATGGGCCGGACCCGAAAACATATAAAGTGGACCGGTAATAGAATATCGGGTCCGCGCAGTTCGGCGATTCCATATGTGCCGCCCTCTGGTCCCTCCGACTGCCGATTCGCCGACGGATCCAGGACCGTTGGATCGGGCCCCAGATCTGACGGCCCAGATCTTGTCGCGCGGCCCCCCACTTCGCATCACCCCATATACTGCTCCGATTTGGCGGAGCCGATGAGTTATCAAATGCAGTGTTAAAGGGTTTTCGGGTCCGCGGACCCATTCCACTGTTAAAACCGCCGATTTGGGTTCCACCGATGGGTCGGACCCGAAATAAAATAAAGAGGGCCTGTATAACTTATCGGGTCCGATGGGTTTCGACGTTTATTTGTGGCAACCCCATGACCCCGCCGATAGCGAATTTCCGAGTTAATCTCAGCCGCCCATTCAGACCCACAGATCAACGGCCCATATTTAATCGCATCACTCATATATGGCTCCGACTAGCGGAGATGAAAAGTAATAAAGCGCGGCATAAAGGCATATCGGGTCCGAAAGGGTCCGCGCTGTGTGCTCCTATATCCCGGAGCCGAAAAATATTAAAGGGCAGTTTTAAAGGTTTTCGGGTCCGCATATTGATTTTGTTAAAATCCACCGATATGAAATCGCCGACGGACTGGACCCGATCTCCATAAAGAAAGGGCATATAAGCATTTCGAGTCCGCCAGGTTCATCACTATTCGGAGGTTTTATGTGTTGGGACCAATGGTCCACCCCGATGCGAGTTAGCGCCAGCCGTTGGATCTGCCTTCGCGCGATCCAACGGCCAGGATTTAATCTCCGCTACAGTGCCGCTCCCACCTATGTTTTTCACGAATTTTACATAGAAATTGGTCTTTTTTCTATGTAAAAGAAAAGGCGGAATTTGTTCATATTTTCACATATATGCCCTCGCCCGACTCCCGATAGCGCAATTCATGCATCCCTAAGCTTTCTGAGATCGCTCCAAGGCCCAGTTTTGCTTCAGATAGCCAGTCTCGGCCTCGGCACAGTTGGCAACACTTTTTCCTCCTGTTTGCACCATTTTTCAAAAAGTTTAAGGCTAGTTTTGATCGGCCAAGCGCCGATTGCACCCAAAGGCCACGGAGGACATTAGCAGCAGTTATTTTTGCATTAAAAGGCAGAAAGGGGGCGATGGGACAGTCTAAAGAGTATCAGCGGTGAGAAAAGGCCCAGATTTAGTGCCAAAGTGTATCAGGATGCGGCAAAGAGTATCAGTCCAGTTTTTCAAAGCAGATGAAAGCAAAGCAAGCCCAGCAAAGTCAACAAAGCATCATTCGGCCATTAAGGCTCACCAACACTTCTTTTGTTGCTTTAAAGCCACCTAAAGGCATAGATGAAGGCTTTCAAGGCAGAGTTTTTGCAGAGACATTTTTCCCAATCATATTTTTGGAGCAGCGCTGCTTCCTTAAATGCACAATTATCACACAGAGGACAGCGCGTGGCTCAAGGAACTCTTTTGATCCATTTTTGAGGCAGCTGCCCCAGCGCAGCACTTAGATAAATGTTTTAAGCATTTACTTCAAGATAAAATAGATTAAAGCACTCATTTTCCTCGGATCTACCTAAGATCTGCTGTAATAGATATTTTGAGATGCCAGTTACCCCAGCGCAGCTGTTAGATAGATATTTCTGCCATTTAATTTTGTACAAATTAGGTTAAAGGCATTTATTTGAGGAGATCTATCCCAGATCTGATGTTTGTAAATATTTTCTATTTAAACCACCCTCTGCACTGTTTTGAGGGTTGGTTGGTCGATAACTTCCTCTAGACTTGCATTGTTTTTTCTGAGAGTCTCTATAATCAATGATCGTTGGAATGTTTGGGAGATGAACTAACTGTTGTGTTTTAATGTCTGAAGAGTGACTATGGAATCCTAACGCTTCTACATAGCCCAATAAGTGTTTCTTATCTCTGTTTACAGTTTATATGTTTTATGTCATCATGGTTTCACTATCTAAATAGAAGAAAGAAAGAATAGTTCAGAGCTCACTTAGTTGTATTATGTTCTCAATTTTTGTGATTTATCTATGTTTTCCTCTGAATTAGTCCTGAATATGAATATTGATTTGCTCATATTTACACTAGTTCCTTCATATATGAATGTTGTTTAGGAATCCTTGATTGCTCCTATATAAATGTTCATTCACCTTCCCTCTGTTAGCATAATGAGAGCTACTTAGTTGCCTTTCATTCACTGACCTTCGTTCCATCTTTATTCTAGCTAGATATTGTTTTATGTGTAGCTATCCTGCTCGGTATTCCTCTTGTGACCAAGAAAACGCAACAGCAAGCCTAATCCATGACTCCATGCCCAATGGTTTGAACTTCTCACACTATGCATCCCAACTCTGTTTGAAAGAATCCTCCATCCCACAAAAATCAAAACAAAACCCAAGAAAATCATAACTAGCCTAAAATCAACCCAAAACAAAGCTAAATTATAAAGAGAGAGCCCTCTCTGATTGTAGGTAGGCTAGGACCTGCAGTCCAAAGATTGGTTTGTGGTTACCTCGGACGTATCCTTTAAGGAGCTTTAAGGACAACCTGAGTGATAACAATTAGCATTTCTTTTGTTCTCATTATGAGTTTCCTTTACTACCCTTCCACCATTAGTAAACATTTATTGTAGCAGCCTTGTCAAATCTGTCTTCAAATCTTCCATTTTTCCTTCTGTCTTAGCTTCCACGTCATTCATCTTAGCTTCCACGCCTTTCTTTAAACCATCTATCTTAGCTTCCACGTCATTCATCTTAAATTCCATGCCTTTCTTTAAACCATCCATCATATCTTCCACACCATCCATCTTAGCTTCCACACTTTTCTTTAAACCATCCATCTTAGCTTCTGCTACATTTTGTGAGAGTGAATTTTGCTGCACTTGGTCTCATAATTTTGATATGTCATGTTGCATTTCTTCCTCTTCTTCATGAGTCATGCTAGAGATTTCAGGTTGCTTACTAGGTGTTTCAATTTTCTTTCTTCAGGGCATCAATTAATGATAATTATGCTTCACTATGCCCTTTGAATTCCTTCAAACTAATTTTTCAAACCAAACTTATGCAAAATTTTAAAAAAACTACACACCTTTTTTCACTTTGTAAGATCTTGATATTGAATCTGATGTATCTCTGAGATTTTGGATCACCAAGGCCTGAAATTGTGAACTATGGTAGCCCTCTAAGTCCTCTTTCCAATGCCACCAGTCTGATCAAAAATCAATTCTCCAAGAATGAGTTATGCCAAAATCTCCCAAGATGACTTTATTATACACTTTTTCAATAGAGCGAACTTGTACGAAGTTCCACGTCTCATTGTTTCAACCTCCAGACCTTAAAATGATGCACATAAAACTACAATCCATCCTCTTTCTGTAACTTCTGACAAAATTTCAATCTGATACCCAGAGAGAAAGTTATGACGATTTTCCCAAAGTCACATGTTTGAGATGTAATTCAAGAGCCTACAAAAACTCTTTCCTTAGATCATATCTCCGAAAATGTAGCGAGACAAGATCGGAAATTTGGATCCAAAGATCATCGAGATTTTGGCTCAAATGGGTTTTTTTGTAGCTTTTGAAATTGGTGGGCCCCAGTATTGCAGCAATAATGTTGCAACTCCTGATACCCCCTTCTTTAATTTTATCAACCCGGTAGTTCGTAGCAAACTTGGAAGCAACGGTGCTGTATGCACAAGTACTGGCTCTTGCCGCAGCTGTCACTTGGTCAGCTACCACAAGTCCGCTAGGAGCTTAAGCCAACTTCTATGAGCTCTGAGAAGAAGCTTTTTAACTGATGGATGAAATCTAACTCAAAGAAGGCTAATCTACTTGCAGAAAGAAACTGGAAAGCTGAAAGGAAACATAAACCCTAGCAAACCCTAATTTTACCAGCTAGCCCTACTGATGCAAGAAAGAGGATGCAAGCTACTGAAAGAGATGCCATTGACTTCTAGGAAGGTAAGATGCATGTGTCTAAGCTACTTCTACAGTAACATCTAAAAAAACATCTTTTTGTATTTTTGAATAAGTTGTCAGAATTATCATGCATGTGCTTTTAACTGGTTTTTGACTGTGCAGAGGTGGATTGGTGAGAGGAAATGCTTGCAGAAGGTTGGGAAGGTTCGAAGAGGGCCTAAGGGGTCCCTAGCACCCTTCCAGAGAGTTTCACAAAGTTTGGCTATCAAGAAACCGCTCTCGTGAGCTTCTACAGGAAGTCTGCAGGGGTTCTACAGGATGTTCTGTAATTTCTACAGGATGTTCCGAAAAGAGGTTTTTGGAGGGTGGATGGAGAGAGAAGGGTGAAGGAGCGAGTATGGAGGTAGGATAACGGTGTGAGGAGGTCTAGGACTTGGTGGATGGAGCTGAGGAGAGATGAGGATGGTTGGATTTGTTCAAGGAGGAGTGGAGCAATGTTTCACAAAAATATGGAAACTAGGTCAAGGTGTAGCAAATGTGAGGCAAGAATCAAAGTAGGGGATGGAGCAGATGGGATTGATGGAGTACGGGTAGATGGAGAGGTGTTACAGGTGCTCTGCAAGTTACTTCTCAAACTGAACAAACAATGACTTGAAAAACCGATGACCTAGCTATTTTATTCTAATCTGGCCTAAGTAATAGCAAAGGAAATGAAAAGAAGTTTATTTGCTATGAAACCATGTATAATAACTATGCAACGAAGAAATCAAGAATCTGAACATGTAACCAACTTCTGCAAATAAAAATCGAACACTAATGATTGCATGGGGAAGCAAAGACAGTGTTTTTGGTGGCAGTAAGGACACCTTGGTCCCAGCTCATGGTCCCACTGAGGGAGAGGTGAGATCAGAGGTGCTTGATAGCCTTTTTCTAAAGATCTTCTCTGTTATTAACCTATAAAATCAATTTGAACATGAAAGGCCTTTTTTAATCATCAAAAGCAATCTAAATAACAAAGCAAGATTTAAATCTAAATAGCAAATTTTATTCTAAGAATGTAGCAAAAACACATAAAGGTAAACAAAGGAGGTATTGGGCTCTTGGGTCGGGCCCAACCCCAAGAGCTACAGCCTCCTAAGAGAGGTTAGAGCTGATGCAAAGCTGGATTCATCTTTATTGATCAAAAGAATAATTACATTCCAAAAACTGTCCACAAGAACAAGCTTGAAAATGTGCTGAAATGCAGAGCTAATCTACTGCCTAAAAAATGACTAAAAGAATGACTAAAATCGAACTACAAACTAGCTAAATTTTGCCTACAAAGTGACTAACTGAAATGAGGCCCTAAGCCTTCTTATTTATACAAATTGAGGACCCCAACAGCCCTCCTAAACTTTAGGAACTCAACTGCCAAAACTTGTAGTTAACAGCACCTTTACTAGCCCTTGTGGTAATCAATTTTGTGGCCCTTGAACTCCGAGCTGATGGTGGAGAATTTGAGGTAAGGGCCCATAAATGAAGGGGACACCTTCCTACAAATCCTCTCCCTTGTTCTTCCACGAATTTGGCTGCCAAGTGCTCATTAAAACCTTTGATTTTGTCTCAAAATTGACTAAAAATCTGCACAAAGCACCCATTAGACTTGTTGGCATAATGACTAACCCAATTCACTCTATTAGCATAAATATAATCAAAAACATGCAATAAACTAATGAGAATGGTGGATTAAGTCGAATTAGGAGGCTGAATGATCCCATATAATTATCCATTTTTGGGGCTCATCAGAAACGTCGCAAAAAACAATTTATAGCGAAAAATCCACAATGACCTGTTTGGAGTAGTGAAACCCTAGAATGCAAAGCTCTGATACCAAATGTTATGAACTAGCTCACAAAAAGACAGAAAAGATAGATCAACGACTTAAAAATCAGCCTCTTCGAGGGGGAAACCTCCTTTACATTACACAAATGAACAATTCTTGGATGATACAAATGACTAAACCTCCTTTCTATATATAGGAGTCTAAGGGGTCACAATATAATCAAAACGACATTACAATAATAATATAAGGGCACAACAATAAAAATAGTGGTCTTCTATGGGGCACACTAATAACAATATGGGGAAAATAGGGGCACAATAATAAAAATAAGGGCTAAAATGACAATAGTAATGGGGGAATCACTAGTATTATAAGGTCCTAACATAATGTTATTTATAGTAAATTGGAATATGTGGTAACTATACAAGAAATTATTGATATATAGTATAATGAATCATTTAATTCAATACTATTCAAATGCAAGTGGTTTGAAACCTTTAATATATCCCCTAGAAGGATATACAAATATACACTTGATTTTTAGATTGAGCATGTTCAAGAATGGAATGGTAGAGGAAAGTAGAGGAAGATGATGATGATAGAACTGGTGGATTATACCTCAAATCCAATAGAAGAGTTGGATATTTCTCACCCAATCTCCATAGGTAGGAAAGAATACATGACTATAGAGGGTTATTTGAAAGTTTAATGGAGTACTTAAATAAGGAAAATATTTGAAAATTTGAGCATATGAATAATGTGATAATTCCTACCTCATAAATTGTTTACTTCTTATTGTAAGAAGAGGAAATGATAGCCCCGAGAGTTAGCTCCATTAGTCGAATTTTCGTTGCTAAAGAACCTCACTAATGGGAGGTCACGAGTTCAATTCTCCTCGACACCCTCGAGGTTAGGCTCTATTAATAAGCCAATGGGATATGATCCCTTCAGGTGGATCTACCAAGGTATTTCCTAAAAAAAAAGACGAAATTATAATACGAAAATAATCAGTTTCTTGACGATAATTTGGCACTCATGGTATTAATGATTTAGGCCACACTAACAAACATAACTAAATAGATCCTAGAGGGATGCTTAATCATATTAATGTATTAAATGTAATAATTGGTGTTTATTGTCTAATAGAATAATGAACTTGATTTTGTTAATGAACCATGATAAGAATGCTCGTGATGGTTTATAGCTCTACGTGTGATATGTGTTGAGATGATTATGAAATTTATGATGTTATGTTATGATGTGCTTATATTTATTATGTTAAGGTAATACTATGTAATTAATACATATATGTTATTTCTACAATATTATCATAGTATTTTACGATGTTGAAATGTGGTGATCACATGTGGTTTTTATGTAAGATGTTAATGATGAAATGCATGAGCTTGTGGTGTCCTATTTTTCAAGATGATGTGTTAACAATGATGCAGTGTTTTGATGATGGCATGCAAAACTTAGCATGTGGATTATTTTCTATGAGATGATGTTATGATTATAGCTAACACATTGGTTGCATGTTGTGAGATGGTGATTGATAAGGAATCCATTCATTGGCCAAGAGGGCCAATTTATTTGATGATCTCAAGGGAGTCCATACCTGCAAGGGAGACTATGTAACACCTTGTAGATTGAGGACAAACTCAATCAACTACTTTGGTATTGGCTTGTATAATTCTTAATGGGATGTTGGATCATTTTGAGAAGAACGAGTGCCTGATATTGGAGTTGTGATGTTGAATTCTACAAGAAGGTGTTAGGGTCCTACAATAATAGGATTCATAATTTTGAATTGACTATGATTAGTCTTGTAATAGTGTACATACTTTTGCTTTCTGCAAAATGTTTTCCCATATTAAAAATAAAAAATGTAAGAGGGTGAAGTCCTAAAAGAAAAATCAAAGGACTAAAAGAAAAGGATCAAAAAGAAAATAAATATGAACCCCACCAAAAAGAGATAAAAAAAATAGATTCTAAAAGTGATGCAAATTCAAATGCCACTACTATTTACTTTGCTTTGCAAAATAAGATTGTGTGCAACTTGTCAAAAATGCCACAATCCATGATAGTAAAAAAAGTTTAATGTTGATTCATTCATGCTTTAAATTTCATGCTAATAGATAGAGAATAAAGATCTAGCCAAACTGTTTAATCTTGGTAGATCGGTAGTTAGGTAGAGAATAATAGTGAGCTCAACAGTTTAATCTAAGCCATTGGAAAGTCATAAGGTTAGAATTAAATAGTTTGCTTACAAAAGAAAAAGAAATAGAGGGTTAGCAAGCTTAAATGTACCCAATAAATGAGGAAAAATTGCTAGAGTAAATAAAGGGTAGGTAAAAGAGGTTTTGGAATGAATAAGGTTGCTAGCTCAAATGCACCTTTATCATGCTTAATCCTATGTTTCATGTGTAGGAGGGATTATCAAACAAAGAGGACATTCACAAAAAGTTGTATATTACTTGGGGTATTTACCCTAAAAGTTCTATATAATTTTAGGCCTGAATACTAAAGCTCATTCACTAATTTCCCCTCATTTCACTAAACCCCTTACATGTCTAATTTATTAATTTCCCTTCATTACCCCTTCATTACTTTTCATTCCCTAATACTTTCCCCTCCTAAAAGCCCTTATTCCTTTCGAAGTCCCCTTCCCCTTTACTAAAAGCGCTTGATAAAGTTTAATTGAAGACTTATTTTAATTAAATTCAAGCGCCCCACTTCATAACTCCCTAACTTTCACAAAACGTTTGTATAAATTTAATACCCGCCGCATCACTTATCCCCGGCCCTGCCAATCAAATCCCCGACTCATCCCTCACAACTCCGTCATGCGATAACCCTCTGATCACCCGCCTCCAGATCCAACGGCCTGCATCCCATATCGCGCGCTCTGACGTCCGACCTTTAACATCCCAAAAGCACGCGAGATTAGCAATTTTTCCCGATCACCTTTTTGTTGCGTGGCAGCCCCACGTTATATCGCGTCCTCTAAAAAAATACCACCCTACCACTCAAAAGTGGTGCGATGAACCATAATATTGCCTCCTCGCGTAAGATGAAACTGCCTGCTATTCAAACATTAATCCCGCCTCCAAAATTAACCATTGTTGGTTAAAAAGAAAAATAAGCCGCCCTTTTTAAATCTTTTCACTATTATTCCGTGAAAAATTGCCGAAAATAACCTCTACCAACTCTGATTTGAAGCAATACAAAGACCGTTTAACGCCATCAGAAAGCCTTCATTGCTCCCACAGAACCCTTCTGCATATGAAAGCTTCATTTTCCAGGTATTTTGGAAGTGCCGAAGGCTTGTACTTAAATCTTTGTACAACAATTTTAATAGGTTAATCAATTAAACCAATTAAAATCCTCTCCAACCTAAAGAAAGCCACTTTGCATCCAGAAAACCTTTCTGCAAATTGTGTTCATCTTTTCACACTATTCATAGGTCCTAAGCCTACCAAATAATGATTAATTCAATAAAATAAACAAATATATGGCTTCCCAAGGCATTTTGGATGCAAAACCCTTGCAAACTCCTCACCTGGATATTGGCCGCCTCAAATTGGCTGATAGAGATTTCCATATCAAAGATACAGCCTCCCCTAGCAATCTATTAAAACTCCACTGTTGGAGTAAAGATAAATTCCTCAACTAGAATGATGACATTCAGCAATGGGAGTCTAATTTACCCAAATACTTGTTCCCACAGGTATACCGGTTCCCTGAAATCATCCACTTATCCCAACTTTGTTATATCCCAAGTCAAAGAGCCATAGTCTCTCCTAGCCATCAAATTATGTTCATAATCACTACAAGGTCAATAAATGAAATGTTACAGATCTAGCCAAAGCCTAATGAAACCCCATTTTCTATTGAAAACCTCATTGATCTATACTTAAAGCTGGACCTTCCCAAGAGATCCCAAATTCTTTAGACTTTCCTCCTAGAAAAAGTTCAAGTTACCACAGACAGCCCTCCATATTCTGCCACCATTTTCTCTGAGAGGGCCAGACAGATTGTAACCATGTTGTCATGTATTCTAGGATATACCACATGTAGATGAGCCTATACTTGGTTTCTTTTCTATGTTTTGCCTAGGCAAGCCTCCAACTACCGTTTTCAATTTTGCCCAATTCCTAGTAGACAGAATCCATGATCAATTGATCAGATTGCCAGATGAAAGAGTATTCAAATACTATTCAGTATTATTCCATATGTTTCTATACTTCCAGTCATAAAGGTTTACAGTTAACATCCAAAAATTGGACACTAAGGGCCATCCTAGATCTGTTATCTTTTAGACACCCTTAATCCAAAAATATTCCACTATTTTCAGCTACAAGGAGTTCATTGATTCATTTGTTCACCCAGTGCTTAACATGCTAAGCACTAGCAATCAACCCAGGGTTAGTGATGAAATAAAGAAAGTTTTACAGTTGACAAAACAAATCAAAACAGGAGACTGGAATATATACCAGAACCACACTGAAATTAGGGTATATGGATGTCAACTCACTCCATATAAGCTGCCCAAATATCTGCCCATGAGGATATTTGCACTAGAATATATCAGGCAGATCATAAATTCAGATGATTTTATTTTTTTGTTAGCCAGGAAGAAAATACAGTTATAAATCAAAAACCAGCTTGGTCCTTTTATCTGCAATAATAGGGAGGTTGGAGAGGAAGCAGAGAGATGTTTACAAGAGATGAAGTTCAGTGATAGTTTTAAATGGCAACATGATCCTTTGGGTGTCATAAACAAACTGAGACTCAAATTTAAATTGAGCCATTTTATGCCTGAGTCTAGGCCAGAGATTGAAAGATATGCCAACCAGTCTAAGTGGTTGGAAAACACCTTACTGGATATGGAGGAGCAGATGGATACTAGTTCCATCCTACATAATCCAGACCTATAGGAAAGAAATGCAAAAAGGACTAGAGAATAAGGTTCTTGCTCAAACAAAGATACAACAGATTGCAAATTTGAAATTATGTGTAGGAAAAGAACAAAGTTGAATCCAGTAGATGAGTAAGAAGAAATTGATACAATTGAGATCATTGATACAGACACTGTGATTAAAGAAAATGCACCCCCATCAATTTCAAAGGAAACTCATCAGCCTTCAACTTCCAGTGCTCAGATCATCTAGAAGCAGCATAGTGTTGAAATCTCTTCATCAAGTGAACCAATGGACAGGGAAACAAACATCAAAGAAAGATACAAGGACATTAAGGCCAAGAATGAAGAAATAAAAGTTGAAATATATTCACGGTACTTGAAGCAGACTACTGGTGGCCACAGCATATTGCTTTCTGCATTTGATTACAAGATAGGAAAAATGTAGATGACATTTTTTTAGCCCACAATACAGCATCCTAAGTCAGCTGCAGATTACAAAAAGACAAATTATGAGATTTCTACCAAAGATTTTCATCCTCTAGACCAAATAGAGTTTCATAAACAAGCAGGAGAAATGTTGTACTCAACTATGACTGACAAAGCTATGAGTGCCCAAAGGCTTCACAATTCTTTGGAAAATGTAAAAGTACAGTTGAAACTAGAAAAAACATCCTCACATGCTAAAGATAACATAATTAAATCCCTTGAAAATTTGGTCATTGAAATGGGATATGATCCAAATAATGTCAAAGGTGCATAAGAACTCATTAAGAAAAAGAAAGAAAACATTGTTGCATTGAAAAGCAGCTTAAGTTGTCTCCTATTGAACATCCACAGACCAAAGAAGTTCTAGAGAATCAAAACCAAAAGGATGAAATGATGAAACTCATTCTTCAGTGAACTGATCAATTAACAAAAATCGAAAATGAGATGGATAAGTTAGTACAGGAGAAAAAGGCCATCATGGAAATAGTTACTGTCACTACTATTCCTACAGTTACTACAGCAGTTCCTTCTACTTTGGCAACTTCAATGGCCATAGCAGCTCCATTAGCTACAACACTTCCCACTGCATCAGCAACTACATCAGCGATAGGTTCAACAACAGCAACAGCTCATCCTAGCGATGAAGCAAGTAAATTAATCAAAGCTATGCAGGATATGTCCATCCAAACCAATGAAATAAATAGACTTAAGGAACAAATAAAAGGTATAGAGGATGAAAATAAGTTGGCACAAATCATGCATAAAAATGCAACACAAAAGTCAAACAGATTGACTGAGAGAATACAGAAGTTAGAGAAAGAATTGACATTGAAAGAACCACTTGCCCAAGCAAAGCAGCAGTTATGGGCCAATATCATTAACTATGTTAATGATATTTTTCCTTCTATACAGGTGATATTTGAGCAAAATGATTTGGTCAAAGAAGCAGGTGAGGCAATTCAAAGGGCAAGAGCTGAACTTGGAAATAAGCCAGAGGTAGCCTCTAGAATAATCCATTTCCTTAACTCAAAGAACAAGTATGAATTGCAGGAGCTTGGGATAGCTGACAGAACTGAGACCATACTAGAAGTAAAGAAGGTAATCACCAAGAGGAACCTGATGATACAACTTGAGGAGAAATGCCAAACGATGGAGCTAGAAATAGCCAAGTTTATGGTGAAATTTGATGCTTTAAGGCAAAAAGGTCTGCCTAATCTATTGGTGATTAATGACAGGTTGATGGTACATGAATACTATGATAAGAAAATCAGAGAAGTGGAAAAGGAACAAGCCAACAATTCCTCCATGAAAGGGATTCCTATAGGAAAAGTTCTTTAACAGACTTTTGAGAACCTCGTTTACCTCTAGCATGAGGTAAAACATCTCTTTATAAACAAGCCTACTTTTCAAAATACACAGAAACTAATGAAATCTACAGAAGAATGGTAAATATTAAATTACCATATGCATAGTCTTGGGAAAAGTTGAATTATTTACTATGAAGATGAAAGGTAAAACAAAGCAGTCAAGAGCAGTCAAGGTAGAATAGTAAAGAGTAACAGAGTTTAAAGATAAAAGAGTATCAGTAAGAGGTAGTATAAGAGACAATCAGTGAGAAAGAAAACAGAAAGAGAGAAAAAGAAGCATAATATCAAAGAAAAACCAATAGCAAACAATAAAAGAGGGACATCTTGCATCAGTTACATATCTGTCTCTATCTTCTTGCATGAAGATATTTCTTTTTCCTTGAATAATGCCTAAAACAGTTTAAGATACTTTGTAATAGTTTTTTGTATAAATACTTCATAATTTGAAGTATTAGGTGTGGATTGTTGAACATTTCTATAGTTATATTGATCTAAAACCTGAGGGTTTATTGTAACATTTTCAAGTCAACAGACTGGACTAAGTAATAAAGGCATTGCATTACAGGATTCATGTGTTGGGAAACTTCAGTGAAGTATCTTTCAATTGTTCAAACTGTTATTTTCTAAAGTATTCCATAAACTTGTATGTTTTCCAAATTTAAATGTTATAATAGGAATATTATTGCAGAATATGTTTAATTACACTCTATTCTGGATTGTTATTCATTTTGATGTTTTCTTCTGATATCTAGACTAGGGAATGTTGGGTGTGGAGCCTGATTATCTGTTGTATTCAAAGGTTTCAGTTGGATGTATACCCCAGGAAGACTGTACAACCCTCCACGTGGGGGTCTGGGGGGGTAAATCCCCCCCAGCTAGGGGGTCCGGGGACTAGCAGTCCCCTGGCAGGGGTTTGGGGGCAGCGCCCCTGAAGCTAAAAATAGATGTAAAATTACCTTGTAAAAGTCTAGTAATTTCTAGTCAATCTAGGCCGTTCATTAGGCGGATGATCTGACGGTAGAAGGAAACCCCTCACTATATATGAGGGAATTATATTGCATCTATACATATCTGTATTCTGAGTGAGGAAGAGAGAGGAGATTGAGAGTGAAGAGGGTGTTACAGTGGATCTACTGTAGGTTGTATCTCTTCAGTTTGTTGGATAATATAAAAGGAAGGACTAGTTGTTTCTCCGTGGACGTAGCCCAAACTGGGTGAACCACGTATATCTATGTCTCTCTTGTTTTATGCGTTTTTTGTGTTTATATTTTTGCAATATTCTATGTGTTCCATTGCTCTGTAATATATCATTTTCTAATAGGGAATTCTTCATTGCTCCCTAATTTCGATTGACCTCTTTCATTTCTCTCATTATCCAGTTTGAGAAATCCTTAACTGCTCCTTGATCCCCGATTGAAAACCACTTCATCCTTCAGCCTAAAAGATTTGAATTAGCTCAGCTACCTTGCCCTGTGGACACTTCCTTTAGAACTTGATTCAATCTTGTTTTCTTGACATTTTGACTCCATGGCCCAATGGAAAATAGATAGTCTTCTATCCATCTAAGTCAGTAATTCCACCAACAAATCAAATCAAAACCAAATCAACCTTACATAACTAGCCTAAAATAAATTAACTCAACAAAGTTAAATCATAAAGAGAGAGCCCTCTCTGAGCATTAGGAAGGCTAGATCCTGATCTCAAAAGTAGGTTTGTGGTTACCTCTATTATTTCTTTAAACTCAACATTGACAACCCTAGGGAAATTTTAGATTGATAACATAGTGGCGACCATACTAGGGAAAATCAGTCCTCAGTCCAATAAACCTTAAAGGAAATCCTAAATCTCATATTTTCCCCTTAAGGCCATTTTAGGGTTGTCAAAGGTTTCATTAAAAAATTAAAAAATTAAAATTCTGGCTTCCACAAGAACATACTATACCAGGGCACATCCAGATCCAAACCCTGCTATAATTGTTGATAATCCAGACAAAATCTTAAGAAAAAACAATAAATTAGAAAGTCAAGAAAGCATTAGTCAGCTAATCAAATCAAATTCACTTCCTAAAGAGTTATCAAACTTAGAGGATCTTGAATTTGATTTATCATTTGAGCATTCATTGTTTCGTGCCAAATCTAAAACTTCAGACCATAATACTGTAATAGACCCTACTTTTATTCAATTTATTGAATCAAAGAAGAATACTATACATCTTGATTTAGATCAACATGTTCTAGACACTTTTGAAAAACTTGATGCTTTAACCTCAAATTTGATAAGACACATAGACGAAGCCTATTTTCAACAGTCAGTTGAATTAGCTGCCCTAATTGTTGCTACTCCTAAGCCTTCTACCATTCCTTCAGAGCCTGTAAATTCATATTTAGTTAGTACCACCTCATCTATTATTTCCACTACACTTCATTCCACAAAATCATTCATCCCCAAGCTTCCTCTTTAGCCCAGAGTTTTATTTCCATCTCTGAATACTTCAAGTTCATCTTCTAGCACTTCTGCTACATTTTCTAGCACTTCAAGCTCATCTGTAAACCCTTCAAGTTCATATTCAAGCACTACCACTTTACCTCCTAAGCAAGCTAGAATCTTAGCCATGGCTACCAAATATGCTCCTTTGACCTTACCAGCTCAAGTACATGCCATGCCCCAAGACTACCAGAGTAAAATCTTTAAGTTTGATGGTACTGGTCAATATACTACACAACAACATGTAAATAGAATTAATCATTATTTTGAATTACATGAAATTGATGAAGAAGACGTACAAATGATATTATTTGCACAAACACTAGCATGAGATGTCAAGAAATGGTTTAAAGCTCTACCTGTTGGTCATATTGTTGAGTTACCAGCTTTCCATGGATTGTTTATCAATAAATGGGAAAGGAAGAAAAATCCTTTACAAATATTATCTTAATATGAAAACATTAGAAGAGCTCCTAACGAATCTATTCAAAACTATTGTACTAGGTTTAACAGTATTTATAATGCAATCCCTGCAAATATCAAACCTCCACCAGACTTGGCACTAATCAAATTTCCTGATGGTTTTGACACTTAAATGTCTTACCAATTGAGAGAAAGAAACCCTGAAACATTAGAACAGATGCAAAGTAATGATGTTAGTGCAGAAGCAAACTTATTAGCTAAAAGAGCTAGGATGAGAAATGAAAGAAGAGTAACCATTAAAGAAGAACCATCCACGTCAGACACTAAAATAGATAGCTTAGCAAAAACCATGGAAAGAATGATGGATAGATTAGAAATTATGGAAGGAAAACCACAATGAGATAATCAACAACAAGGTCCTCAAATAATAAATCTAAACTTTAGGAAGAATCCCAACACTGGAAAATCTAGAGAAGGGCCACCTAATCAACATATTAGACCACCTTTCCAAGAAAACTAGGCTGAAAGTTCTCACCAAAATGAAGAAGATTAAGACACTCAGATTAACTTAATGGGAATAAATGATGGTAATACTATTTTTCTTACCCAAGAAGAACGGGAATTATGCATGTTACAACAGTTACAGTTAGAATTTGACATTAATGAAGTTCATAAGAATTATAACCTTAGGAGTAAGAAAAACACAGAAGCCCCTACTAATAAAACTATCCAAACTTAGACCAAGAAAACAGTGGGAACTCCTGCAACCAAAGTGCTGCAAATTTTCTCTAGAGAAACCCAAAAAAAAAAATCACTCCAAAGATTGCAGCTAGTCCAAAAATTGTAGACATTACAGATACTGCTGTTAAAACTTCAGTTGATATTCAAAAATCAGTTGTTGTTAAAACTTCAAAGGATGTCCAAAAATCAAATGATATTCAAGCTTCAAATTCTATTCAGATTTCAACTACTTCCCAAACTATTCCAAATCAAAAAACTGAAAATAGTAAAACAGTGGACACCTAAAAAGAAACTGAATTACCGACTGAAGATAAGAAAGAAAAGACTACACGAACTCCAATTTCTAAGGAGGAAATCATTCATTTAGGCAAAACACAGACTCCATTTAATATCCAAACTAAAATTGCCAAATTGAAAATATCAGTTCCTTTAATAGAATTGATAAAAAATGTTTCCTACAAAGCCCAAATCACTAAAACACTGAATACAGATGACGGAGAAGACTTTGTTAATCTAAATGATGACCAACTAGAGTTAATATTTCGTCCTGAGGTAAATGGCAAACATGAACAAAGTGGTGTTCCTCCATTCTACATTAGCTTGACTATTAATGATCAAAGCTTACATAATGCTATGTTAGATTCAAGAGCATCTCACAATTTAATGCCTAAAGGAATCATGGAAACATTGGATTTAGATATAACGAAACCATACAAATATCTTTTCTCTTTCGATTCTACTGAAGTTAAATGCCTAGGCCTAATAAAAGACTTGTGTGTCACTTTAGTTCAATACCCAGGTAAGAGTATTGTCATGGATATTGTAGTTGTTGCTATCCCTCCAAAGTATGGAATGCTATTATCTCGCTCATGGGGAGAAAAATTAGGGATCTCTATAGTTAGACATGTCTTATGCCACAATTTCAGTATTTGGTTGATCTGGATTTAAACAGGAACGCAATAGATTACAGAGATAACCATAAATACAGAGATGCGATAACCATAAATACAGAGATTCAGCGGAAATAATACTTCATTTCATTAATGGAAAATACTGAAATATGCTTACAAACAGAAATGGAAATAAACCAGCTAGGGCGATGGTAGCTATCTCTGAGAAGAGATGTGCAGCTACATGCCTCTAAACTGTTCCGAACTGTGTTACAATGAGGCTCGAAGGCCTATTTATTGTTGAGAAACAATGGAAAACCCTTCACATCCCGAAACCTAGCCCTAGAAGATGAAACGCCAAATTGTGGGCCCCGTTTGGGTAAATTGGTACATCAATCTCCCGGGGTCGTAACTTTGGCATACGATCTCCGTTTGACGCGTACGATAGCTCGTTAGAAAGATCTATCCGAGTACTACCACTTTGGGAGACAACATGGGTCCAACATGGGTCCATGGACCCATGTTGCCCCAGATTCCCAAAAAAACGTCGTTTAGGGCCTCAAAACGGCTCCGGAAGTTCAGGACCCGAAAAACTGCTAAAAATAGTAAATTGTGCTACAATTTAGGAAACTGAAAAAGCTGAAAGAGACAGTTGTGGGGGTCCAAATGGGATAGGTGGGTGGCCACCAACATCCACCTGGATCATTCCTCCCCCCTTAGGAAGCAATGGTCCCCATTGCGTTGAGTTCCTCCCTGAGATGAGGAAGCTTCTGCTGAGTTGGTTTTCTGGTGAGCTGTTCTGCAATCTCTGATGTGTCCAGAAATGGTGGGAAGCATGGTCGACGATGGTCCACATTGAACACTTGGTGCAAGCGAAGGAATGGAGGAATGTTGTGCTTGAAATCATTGTTTCCTGTAGCCTTGGTACCGGTGTAAGGACCATGTCGGAGTGGTCTGAGTTTCTGATGGGTTCTGGTAAGGCGTTCTCTCTCCATATGCAACCAAACTTTATTTCCCACTTGAAGCTTGTGTGGTACCCCTGTGCGTGAGAAGTTGTTCCTATGTTCTGTCATGACCGTATTCCTTTGTTGCTGTTGCTGCGTAGAGGAACCCTTTGCAGGGGTCATGGATGTAGCAACAATCTTCCCCTTACTTTGGGAGTGGACCAGACAGATGAATTTCCTGGTCTGTGATATGAGCTTGCTGCCTTTCTTGGTAGTGATCAAAGATGTGGCGGTAGGTGGGGCTACCTCTGGTATCCTGTATAATGAATTATTCAAAGAAATAATGACAGCACGAGGCCTTGACTCATACACAGCATGTCGCCTCCACAAGTATGGTTGGCCTAATAATACATCACAAACATCTAGAGGTGTAACATCACACAATACCTCATCTGTGAAGGGCTTGATGCTGTAGGGAAGGCGGCACTGCTGGCGAACTTTGAGATCTCGTCCTTCATGAAGCCACCCGATACTGTACAGCTGTGGGTGTGGTGTAGTCGGTAGGCCCAACTGCTTCACAACCTCTGCTGAAATGAGGTTCTTTTGGCTGCCACTGTCGACAATGAATTGCAGCGGCGAACCCTTCACCCACATCTGTGAGTGGAAAAGGAGCTCCCCTTCCTCTGGATTTTCGGGCTCATCTTTCTGGATCTTGGCGGTGGCAACAGTGGCGCTGGGATCTGCATCAATGATCTGCTTCCCTTTGCCATTCCCCTTGTCGGGTTCTGGCTCAGGGTCATAACATGCATCTGATTCGGAAGCCTTCAACTCAGCCACCAGTGACTGCTTGGTCCGACACTCACTTGTGTTATGAGTGGGACTCTTGTGGAACTCACACCACTTTCCTGTGTCCTTCTTCGGCTTCGTGGTATTGTTATTTTCTTGCGGCTTCGACGGGTTGTCTTGGGTCACCCCGCCTTGGCTTTGTCCTTTGGGCTTTGGATTTGTAGATCCAAAGTCTCGCTTCTTCTGTTTGAACTTTTGCTCGATTTTGACAGCGTATCGGTATGCTGTGCCGAGTGAGGAGATGTTCAAGAACACCATCTCTTCCTGGATGTATTTGTGCAGGCAGCCACGGTATTTGAGTACCAGATGCAGCTCAGAATCTTTGATACCCAACTGTGTGCGAAGGGTATGAAAAATGTTTGTGAACTCTTATACATCTTGGTCTCGTCCCTGCCGCAGTGTGGTCCATTTGATGTATTTGTCCTCATAGCTTCCGACAGGGTAGTACTGCTCCTTGATGGCATCCCGGAAGTCATTCCAAGTGGGTGCGGCTGAAAATAGTGAGCCTGTACTTTCATCCTTCTGCTCGCAGTAGGTTTCCCACCAGTCCTTGACGTGGGGGGCTGCTTTGAGAAGAGCGAAAACAATCTTTTCCCGACTTGAAAATTCATGAACAGAAAAATACCCATCTGGCAGATTTAACCATTTATCTACGGCATCTGCGTCTATTTGACCCTCGAAGATGGGGATTTCAAAATTAACTTGTACCTTAAACGGTGTGGCGTTTCCAGAGTCGCTGTTGGAAGCCGATGCGTCGCCTCTGGGTAGCCGCTGAAGAATCTGCGCAAAGCTATCCATCATCGCGTTCCTTTGCCGCTCGAGCGCTTCTTCGAGCAAGATTTTGATAGGATCTCCTGCCCCCTCGTCTTTCTTCTCATCCGCCATGGGAGGCCGTCGGGATTTTCGAGGCTGGTCTTGCAAAGGTTCGACTAGTTCAAGCCCTAACTCCTTATATCCCGACCTCGTTGGGGACATGCAAAGAAAAACAGAGAAAAAGCAGACCGCTCTGATACCACTGATCCGGATTTAAACAGGAATGCAATAGATTACAGAGATAACCATAAATACAGAGATGCGATAACCATAAATACAGAGATGCAGCGGAAATAATACTTCATTTCATTAATGGAAAATACTAAAATATGCTTACAAACAGAAATGGAAATAAACCAGCTAGGGCGATGGTAGCTATCTCTGAGAAGAGATGTGCGGCTACATGCCTCTGAACTGTTCCGAACTGTGTTACAATGAGGCTCGAAGGCCTATTTATTGTTGAGAAACAATGGAAAACCCTTCACATCCCGAAACCTAGCCCTAGAAGATGAAACGCCAAATTGTGGGCCCCGTTTGGGTAAATTGGTACATCAATCTCCCGGGGTCGTAACTTTGGCATACGATCTCTGTTTGACGCGTACGATAGCTCGTTAGAAAGATCTATCCGAGTACTACCACTTTGGGAGGCAACATCGGTCCATGGACCCATGTTGCCCCAGATTCCCAAAAAAACATCGTTTAGGGCCTCAAAACGGCTCCAGAAGTTCAGGACCCGAAAAACTGCTAAAAATAGTAAATTGTGCTACAATTTAGGAAACTGAAAAAGCTGAAAGAGACAGTTGTGGGGGTCCAAATGGGATAGGTGGGTGGCCACCAACATCCACCTGGATCATTGGTCAGCCCAAAAATCTTTATAGAGAAAATTTAATGAAATACATGGTCAGTAGTACAGATAAACCACAGAACTATCCTATTTATTCTGTACATTCAGATATGGATTATTTCATTTTATGTAATTCAGACACTGGAAAAGACAATAACACAGTTGTAAAACAAGAACATAAAAAACCTTACAGTGATAGTATATTTCATGAATCTAGGTGGCACCTAGACTTTGATGGTTTAGTGAACATATTAGGAGCAGGTGCAGGAGTTTGGATTCATAACATGGAAAATAATCATTATGAAGGTCATGCCTTTAGATTAAACTTTAAATGCACAAATAACATGGCAGAGTATGAAGCTTTAATCTTAGGATTGAAAATTGTAAGAAACCTTGGAGCCAAGAGAGTTTCTATCATGGGAGACTCAGAATTGATCATAAAAAAAATTAAAGGAGAGTATTCTGTAAATAATCCTAGACTTAGTCAATACAAAGAAACTGTTATATATCTGATTAAAGAACTTCTTGAAATTTATTTTGTTGTTATTCCTAGGAAACAGAACATGCAAGCTCACAGTTTGGCTACTTTTTCTAGCACTTGCAGATTACCTTTTCAGTGCAATTACCAGTACACTGCAGAGGTAAAACACAGGCCTGTCATACCTGATAATCTGAAATATTGGCAATTTTTTTCACAAGATTCTCAAATCTATGATTTTATGAATGCTGAGGGAGAATTCCAAAATTGTAACATAGATATGGATTGTACAGTAGATGACATCATAGATAGTGAGATAGATATAAATGTTGTAGATGTAAATAAACCCACTAAATTCACTAAAGTAGAAATAGATAACTTAGAAAAAGTAGAAATAGAAGAAATAGTCAAGGATGATTATGAGATTTTAAACCTTACAATTAATTTTTTACCTAAAGGATTAGCCCCATTATAAAATTCGTTTAATTCAAATAATGTAGCTAGAAAACAAAAATGGAGCCTTTAAGATCAGACATAGAAGAATGTAATATAGGACAGAAGAAAAACCTAAGCTTATTAAATTATCCTGAGAATTACCTCAGCTGAAAAGATGAAATACATAAGTATGTTTAAAGAATTTCAAGATGTCTTTTCCTGGAGTTACCTAAAATCTTATGACACCAGCATTATTCAACATAACATACCCATCAAGGAAGATCAAAAACCCTTTAAACAAAAGATTAGGAGGATTAATCCAGTTCTTATGCCATTGATTGAAAAAGAAGTAAAAAGGATGTATGAGGCACAAATCATAGCACCAATTAGATATTTAGATTGGGTCTCTAATTTAGTCACCACTAGAAAGAAAACAAGGGAAATCAGACTCTGTGTTGATTTCAGAAACTTAAACAAAGTGTCACTAAAAGATAACTATCCTCTCCCCAAAATGGACCATATTTTATAGAGGGTGGTAGGATCATCTAGGATATCATTACTTGATGGGTTTTCTAGATACAACCAAATCTTAGTTCAACCAGAGGATCAAGCAAAGACTGCATTTACCACTCCCTGGGGTACTTTCATGTATTTGAAAATTCCCTTTGGATTGATGAATGTTGGAACAACATTCCAAAGAGCAGCGGACATAGATTTTGCAAAAGAAATCCATGACTTCTTAGTCGTTTACCAAGATGATATCACAGTATTTTCCAAATCAGATAATGAACATCTAGATCACCTAAGAAGAGTATTCATAAAATGTAGAAAGTTTGGCATGTTCCTAAATCCTAAAAAGACACTCTTTGGACTAGAAGAAGGTAAACTCTTAGGACACATAATTTCAAAAGAGGGTATTAGAATTGATCCAGCTAGAATAGAAGCAATCCTAAACATTAGTCATCCTAGGAACATTAAAGAATTGCAACCATTTTTGAGTAAAATAAATTTTCTGAGAAGATCCATTTCTAACTTAGCAGAACTAATTAGATATTTGAATAACATGTTGAAAAAGGATTCAACACTTAAGTGGACAGTAGAGGCTAAGCAGTCTTTTGAAGCAATCAAAGAAGCCCTTACTAAAACACATGTCCTCATAAGTCCTAATTTCAACAAAGACTTCATAATTTTTTCATTTGCTTCAGAACACACTATTGCAACAGTCTTGTTGCAAAAGAATGATGAGGGTTATGAATAACCCATTGCCTTCTTCATTAAAACTTTGAGAGATGCTACACTAAAGTATAATATAATGGAAAAACAAGCACTTGCTTTAGTAAGGCTATTAAAGATTTCAGAGTGTACATTTTATACTCACACATTATTGCATATGTTCCAAATTCAGTAGTAAAGGACATTCTAACACAGAATGGGCCTGATGGAAAGAGAGGCAAATGGATTGCCACTATTTTGGAATATGATATTGAAATAAAGCCCACAAAACTAATCAAAGGCCAAGGTTTAGCTAAACTCATGGCTGAATCGAACTGTCAGGCCTTAGATATAAATTTCATTGTTGCTCTAGATTATCAGGAAGAGATGGCGACACCACAAATCAGTCAAGCTTTTTTAGATTCACCTTGGTATACAAATATCATATTTGTTTTACTAAATTTACAAGCTCCTCCTGGTTTATCTAGAACTAAAGGTAGATTCTTGAAAATGAAATCAATGAAATATTGTATCATAGACAATGCTTTATTTTGGAAAGATAATGGTGGCATTTTGTTAAATTGTTTATTAAAAGATGAAGCTGACAAAGTCATGCAGGAATTTCATGCAGGAGATTATGGAGGACACCTATACTGGAAAACAACTGCTGATAAGATTTTAAGGGCAGGTTTTTACTGGCCCAGCCTTTTTTCAGATGTTAGAAAATATGTGACTTCCTGTCACAAATGCCAAATATTTGAAGGCAAGAAAATACTATTACCATTACCCCTCAAACCTATCTCAGCAGAAATGCCTTTTCAACGATGGGGTTTAAACTTAATTGGGGAAATTCACCCCATCCTCCTCAGCCCAATATAAATGGATTCTGACAGACACTGATTACTTTACTAAATGGATAGAAGCTATCCCTTCTATACAAGCCACTGACTCTGTCATCATCTCATTCCTTGAAAATAATATCCTTTCAAGATTTGGATGCCCACAAAAGCTCATTATTGATAATGCAGTTGCTTTCAAATCTAAGAAGATGGTAGACTTTTGTAACAAATATCACATTACCCTTGGCCATTCCACTTCCTATTACCCTCAAGGCAATGGGCTTATAGAATCCTAAAAAAAAAGCCTTGTTAATATCATCAAGAAACTGTTAGAAGACAATAAGAAGACCTGGAACAAAAAGTTGGTTAATTCCTTATGGTCAAACAGACTCACTACAAAAAAGTCCATTGGTACATCTCCTTATCAACTAGTATATGGAATGGATGTTTTTTTTCCATCCTCTTCAGGAGTACCAGTGATGAAAATGATTCAAGAACTACAGGTAGAATCCAATGATATCCAAAGGAGGATAAATCAGACAATACATTTGTAGCAAACTAGGGAAGAAGTCTATGTCAAATCCCAAGTGATCCAAGGTAAAATCAAAAATATTTTTGACAAGAAAACCAAAGATGATGATTTTTACATAGGTGAAAAATTACTCAAATGGGATTCCAAAAGAGAAGAAAAGGGTAAACATGGGAAATTTGATTTCCTATGGCAAGGCCCTTACATCATTTATGGTTACAAAGGTAACAATGCATTTTTCTTGAAGCAGTTATATGGAACAGATCTACCAGGTGGACTAGTGAATGGTAGAATGTTGAAGCATTTCTTGTCCCCAGATTAAAAATAGTTCATTTGTTTATTTTGCTCATTGTACATAAAATTGCAAAGTTTAGATTGGTTTTGATATTTATCTTTTCAGGTTGAAGCCCGAAGAGAAGGCCCTAAGCTTTGAAAGGTGCAGCATCATATGTATGAATAAAGCAGACCACAGAGAAGCAATTACAAGGTAAGTAGAGTCAAAGTTTCAAAGGCTACTGATCTTAAAAGTTCTTGACATTTCACTAGGAAATGCCATCCCCATGTGGAGCCACTGTTAGGGTCCTATAATAATAGGATTCATAATTTTGAATTGGCTATGATTAGTCTTGTAATATTGTACATACTTTTGCTTTCTGCAAAATGTTTTCCCATATTAAAAATAAAAAATGTAAAGAGGGTGAAGTCCTAAAATAAAAATCAAAGGACTAAAAGAAAAGGATCAAAAAAGAAAATAAAATATGAACCCCACCAAAAAGAGATAAAAAAATAGATTCTAAAAGTGATGCAAATTCAAATGCCACTACTTTTTACTTTGCTTTGCAAAATAAGATTGTGTGTAGCTTGTCAAAAATGCCACAATCCATGATGGTCAAAAAGTTTAATCTTGATTCATTCATGCTTTAAATTTCATTCTAATAGATAGAGAATAAATATCTAGCCAAACTATTTAATCTTGGGAGATCAGTAGTTAGGTAGAGAATAATAATGAGCTCAACAGTTTAATCTAAGCCATTGGAAAGTCATAACATTAGGATTAAATAGTTTGCTTACAAAAGAAAAAGAAATAGAGGGTCGGCAAGCTCAAATGCACCCAATAAATGAAGAAAAAAATCTAGGGTAAATAAAGGGTAGGTAAAAGAGGTTTTGGAATGCATAAGGTTGCTAGCTCAAATGCACCTTTATCATTCTTAATCCTATGTTTCATGTCTAGGAGGAATTATCAAAGAAAGAGGACATTCACAAAAAGTCGTATATTACTTTGGGTATTTACCCTAAAAGTTCTATATAATTTTAGGCCTGAATACTAAAGCTCATTCACTAATTTCCCCTCATTTCACTAAACCCCTTGCATGTCTAATTTATTAATTTCCCTTCATTACTTTTCATTCCCTAATACTTTTCCCCTCCTAAAAACCCTTATTCCTTTCAAAATCCCCTCCCCTTTACTAAAAGCACTTGATAAAGTTCAATTGAAGACTTATTTTAATTAAATTCAAGCCCCCCACTTCATAACTCCCTGACACTCACAAAAACTTTGTATAAATTTAATACCTGCCACATCACTTATCCCCGGGCCCCGCAAATCCCTAACTCATCCCTCACAACTCCACGTGATAACCCTCCAATCACCCACCTCCAGATCCAACGGCCTGCAACCCATATCGCGCGCTCCGACATTTGACCTTTAACATCCCAAAAGCATGTGAGATTAGCAGTTTTGCTCGATCGCCTTTTTGCTATGTGGCAGCCTCACATTATATCGTGTCCTCTAAAAAAATACCACCCTACCACTCAATAGCAATGCGATGAACCATAGTACTGCCTCCTCGCGTAAGATGAAACCGCATGTTATTCAAACATTAACCCCACGCCCAAAATTAACCATTGTTGGTTAAAAACAAAATAAGCTGCCCTTTTTAAATCTTTTCACTATTATTCTGTTAAAAAATTCCGAAAAGAACCTTTGCCAACTCCGATTTGAAGCAGTACAAAAACCGTTTAACGCCATCAGAAAGCCTATGCTGCTCCCACAGAACCCTTTTGCATACCAAAGCTTCATTTTCTAGGTATTTTGAAAGTGTTGAAGTCCTCTACTTCAAGCTTTGCACAAAAAATTTAATAGCTTAATCAATTAAACCAATTAAAAGCCTTCCCAACCTAAAGAAAGTCATTGTGCATCCAAAAATCCTTTCTGCAAACTGTGTTCATCTTTTCACACTATTCAGAGGTCCTAAGCCTACTTTTTAAGCCAGATAGTGATTAATTCAATAAAATAAACAAATCTATGGCTTCCCAAAGCATTCTGGATCCAAAAGACCTACAAACTCCTCACCTAGATATTGGCCACCTCCCATTAGCCGATAGAGATTTCCATATCAAAGATACAACCTCCCATAGCAATCTATTAAAACTCCACTGTTGAAGCAAAGATAAATTCCTCAACCAAAAAGATGATATTCAATTATGGGGGTCTAATTTACCCAAATACTTGTTCCCACAGGTATACCAATTCCCTGAAATCATCCACTTATGCCAACTCAGCTATATCCCAAGTCAAAGAGCCATAGTCTCTCCTAGCCATCAAATTCTGTTCACAATCACTGTAGGGTCAATAAATGAAATGTTACAGATCCAGCCAAAGCCTAATGAAACCCCATTTTCTATTGAAAACCTCATTGATCTGCACCTAAATCTGGACCTTCCCAAGAGATCCTAAGTTCTTCAGACTTTCCTCCTAGAAAAAGTTCAAGTTCCCACAGACAGCCCTCCATATTCTGCCACCATTTTCTTTGAGAGGGCCAGATAGGTTGTAACCAATTTTGTCCTGTATTCTAGGATATACCACTGATGAACATGTAGATGAGCCTATACTTGGTTTCCTTTCTATTTTTTTCTCAGGCAAGCCTCCAGCTACACTTTTCAATTTTGCCCAATTCCTAGCAGACAGAATCCATGATCAATTGATCAGATTGCCAGATGAAAGAGTATTCAAATTCTCTTCAGTATTATTCCATATGTTTCTATACTTCCAGTCAGAAAGGTTTACAGTTAACATCCAAGAACTGGACACTGAGGGCCTCATACTGGGTTGGGAGAGTCATCATCGCTCCTTAACCTGGTAGTTTCTCCTGTGCTCGACGCCAACTCATTATCGTACTGGTTAGATGCGTAGGGTTGGATGGTTCCATAGTCCCTAGATCTGTTATCTTTTGGACACCCTTAATCCAAAAATATTCCACTGTTTTCAGCTACAAGGAGTTCATTGATTCATTTGTTCACCTAGTGGTTAACATGCTAAGCACTAGCAATCAACCCAGGGTCAGTGATGAAATAAAGAAATTTTTACAGTTGACAAAACAAATCAGAATAGGAGACTGGTATTTATACCAGAACCACATTGAAATTAGGGTATATGGATGTCAACTCACTCCATATAAGCTGCCCAAATATCTACCCATGAGAATATTTGCACTAGAATATATCAGGCAGATCATAAATTCATATCATTTCATTTTTTGTCAGCCAGGAAGAAAACACAATTTAAAATCAAAAACCAGCTTGGTCCTTTTATTTGCAATAATAGGGAGGTTGGAGAGGAAGCAAAGAGATGTTTACAAGAGATGAAGTTCAGTGATAGTTTTAAATGGCAGTATGATCCTTTAGGTGTCATAAACAAACTGAGACTCAAATTTAAATTGGGCCCTTTTATGCATGAGTCCAGGCCAGAGATTGAAAGATATGCCAACCAATCTGAGTGGTTGGAAAATTCCTTACTGGATATGGAGGAGCAGATGGATACTAGTTCCATTCTACATATTCCATCCCTACAGGATAGAAATACAAAAAGGACTAGAGAAGAAGGTTCTTGCTCAAACAAAGATAAAAAAGATAGAAATTTTGAAATTATGTATAGGAAAAGAACAAAGTTGAATCTAGTAGATGAGCGAGAAGAAATCTATAAAAATGAGATCATTGATACAGACACTATGATTATAGAAAATGCACCCCCATCAGTTTCAAAGGAAACTCATCAGTCTTCAACTTCCAATGCTCGGATCATCCAGAAGCAACATAGTGTTGAAGTCTCTTCATCAAGTGAACCAATGGATAGGGAAATAGACATCAAAGAAAGATACAAGGACATTTGCCAAGAATTAAGAAATAAAAGCTGAAATATATTCACAGTACTTGAAGTAGACTCCTGGCGGCCACAACAGATTGTTTTCTGCATTTGATTAGAAGACAAGAAAAATGCAGATGACCTTTTTGTAGCCCACAATACAGCGTCCTAAGTCAGCAGTAGATTACAAAAGATAGATTATGAGATATCTACCAAAGATGTTCATCCTTTAGACCAAATAGAATTTCATAAACAAGCAGGAGAAATGTTGTACTCAACTATGACTGACAAAGTTATGAGTGCCTAAAAGCTTCACAATTCTTTGGAAAATTTAAAAGTACAGTTGAAACTAGAAAAATCATCCTCACAGGCGAAAGATAACAGAATTAAATCCCTTGAAGATTTGGTCATTGAAATGGGATATGATCCAAATAATGTTAAAGGTGTAGAAGAACTCATTAAGAAAAAGAATGCAGACATTTTGCCTTGAAGAAACAGCTTAAGTTGCCTCCTATTGAACATCCATGGACCAAAGAAGTTCTATAGAATCATAACCAAAAGGATGAAATGATGAACCTCATTCTTCAGTTAACTGCTCAATTAACAGAAATGGAAAATGAGATGGATAATTTAGTACAGGAGAAAAAGGCCAGCATGGAAGCAGTTACTATCACTACTATTCCTACAGCTACTACAGCAGTTCCTTCTACTTTGGCAGCTTTAGTGGCCACAGCAGCAGCCCATCCTAGCAATGAAGCAAGTAAATTAATCAAAGTTGTGTAGGATATGTCCATCCAAAACAAATTAATAGACTTAAGGAACAAATAAAAGGTCTAGAGGATGAAAATAAGTTGGTACAAATCATGCATAAAAAATGAAACACAGATGTCAAATAGATTGATTGAGAGAATACAGAAGTTAGAGAAAGAATTACCATTGAAAGAACCACTTACCCAAGCAAAGCAGAAGTTATGGGCCAATATCATTAACTCTGTTAATGATATTTGGCCTTCTATACAGGTGATATTTGAGCAAAATTATTTGGTCAAAGAAGCAGGTGAGGAAATTCAAAGAGTAAGAGCTGAAGTTGGGAATAAACCAAAAGAATCCTCTAGAATAATCCAGTTCCTTAACTCAAAGAACAAGTATGAATTGCAGGAGCTTGAGATAGTTGACAGAACTGAGACCATACTAGAATTAAATAAGGTAATCACCAAGAGGAACCTGATGATACAACTTGAGGAGAAATGCCAAACAATGGAGCTAGCAATAGCCAGGTTTATGGTGAAATTTGATGCTTTGAGGCAAAAAGGTCTGCCTAATCTATTGGTAATTAATCACTGGTTGATGGCACATGAAGACTATGATAAGAAAATCAGAGAAGTGGCAAAGGAACAAGCCAACAATTCCTCCATGAAAGGGATTCCTACAGGAAAATTGCTTTATCAGACTTTTGAGAACCTATTTTACCTCCATCATGAGGTAAAACATCTCTTTTTAAACAAGCCTACTTTTGCAAAATACACAGAAACTGATGAAATCTACAGAAGAATGGTAAATATTAAATTACCAAATGCAGAGTCTTGGGAAAAGTTGAATGATTTACTATGAAGATGAAAGGTAAAACAAAGCAGTCAAGAGTAGTCAAGATAAAACAGTAAAGAGTAACAGAGTTTAAAGATAAAAGAGTATCAGTAAAAGGCAATATAAGGGACAGTCAGCGAGAAAGCAAACAGCGAGAAAGAAAAAGTAGCATAATATCAAAGAAAAACCAACAACAAACAATAAAAGAGGGACAGCTTGCATCAGTTACATATCTGTCTCTATCTTCTTGCATGAAGATATTTCTTTTTCCTTGAATAATGCCTAAAATAGTTTAGGATATTTTGTAATAGTTTTTTGTATAAATACTTCATAATTTGAAGTATTAGGTGTGGATTGTTGAACATTTCTATAGTTATATTGATCTAAAACCTGAGGGTTTATTGTAACATTTTCAAGTCAGCAGACTGGACTGAGTAATAAAGGCATTGCATTACAGGATTCATGCGTTGGGAAACTTCGGTTAGTATATTTCAATTGTTCAAATTGTTATTTTCTCAAGTATTCCATAAACTTGTATGTTTTCCAAATTTAAATTTTATAATAGGAATATTATTCCAGAATATGTTTAATTACACTCTGTTCTGAACTGTTATTCATTTTGATGTTTTCTTATGATATCCAGACTAGGGAATTCTTCATTGCTCCCCTAATTTCGATTGACCTCTTTCATTTCCCTCATTATCCCAGTTTGATAAATCCTTAACTGCTCCTTGATCCCGATTAAAAACCACTTCAACCTAAAAGATCTGAATTTGCTCAGCTACCTTGCCCTTTGGGCACTTCCTTTAGAACTTTATTTAGTCCTGTTTTCTTGACATTTTGAATCCATGGACCAATGGAAAATAGACAGTCTTCTATCCATCTAAGTCAGTAATTCCACCAACAAATCAAATCAAAACCAAATCAAGCTTACATAACTAGCCTAAAATCAATTAACTCAACAAAGTTAAATCATAAAGAGAGAGCCCTCTCTGAGGATTAGGAAGTCTAGATCCTGATCTCAAAACTAGGTTTGTGGTTACCTCTATTATTTCTTTAAACTCAACATTGACAACCCTAGGGAAATTTTAGAGTGATAATAGAAGGGATGGAGTTGTCTATGAAACTTTAATACCTAAGGCAGCACTTGGTAGGAGTTGTAGAGGGAGTCTATATAAACCTTTTGAGATTCCTAGGATACGTGAGTACCAAAAAAAATGCTTGCGTTGGGGCATATGAGATATGAGCCTTAGCGCTCTAGTATTATCAATAGACTTTAAGCCAGGTTTCCAAAGTTGGGGAAAAAGAGCTTGAAAGTACTTAGGCTTCCTATGGTGTTGTTATGTAACTTGCAATGCTTTTTTTGGTCATTTATATGGCCCTTATACTTGTTATAATAGAAGGTTTTGTGAAGAAGATATAGGAATAAATAACTAAATTATAACTTGCATGATTAAAGTTGACTTCACGACAAATGTCCTTAAATAGGGGAGTATTTAATGTCCCATATTATTAAATAAATAAATAAAGTGAACAATCATGATAAACAAATAAAAGTAATTATTTTTTAATAAATAAGAAAATAGTAAAATAAGCAAAGATAAATTTATGGAAAAACTAAATTAAGAAAAGTTTAAGATAAAAATAAATAAATGCATAAAGGCAATTGGATTATGTGCATGGAGTTGGTTCATCCATTTTTGAACAATTGACTTCTATTTAATGGATGAAGATAAGTATGTGGGGTGTCCTTTCCCGATAGAATCATTTGAGAGGTAAGGATTAGTTGATGACAAAGGTAGTTGATTGAGGGCTCAATGATTGCTAGCTACAAAAATATATGGTGTATTTGATCATATGGTTGGAGTGGAGTGTCATCCCCCACATGTTGGTTGTAATCAGTTGAATTGGATTAGAGCAAAAAAGTTTGAAAGCACAACATGATTGGATTCTTCGTCTCCTAGGTAAGTTTCTCACCATCCAATGCTCTTATGTATTATTTAATTATCAATTAAATTTTCTTTATAATTGTCAATTCATGGTTGGAATTTCTATGTGTAAATTTTTTTTATTTAATCTGGAAGTTTAGGCCATTACACCTTCCAAGTATGATATAGATTTGAATTTCATGATATCTAGATGGAAGTATTCCCTTAGGGATTTCGTGGAATACTTTATGATGTTTTTCTAAGGTACATTTTAGCTCTACTAGAATATTTTCATCTTGCTACTTCACTTCCATGGTATAAACTCTAACAATACCTCCATTATAACCGTTTTAAAAGAGTGTTTCCATTCTATGTGAATTGAATATCTAAGAGGGGGGAGATTTTAACCCCTCAAGTTCATATTGAATTCCTTTTAATTTAAATCTCATTAATGATTCATTATGTTTGTAAAATAAAACCCAAAGTTATCGACCAATAAATCCCTATAACAAAATATACCCCTCCAATAGGAATGGCATACAAGGAACTTGATAATTCATATTCTCCCATACTAAGTATAATGTTATGGTATTTTCCTCCATAATCAATACATCCCCCATTAGTAACAAATATTTGAAAATTTCTTGTTGGATACACAAAATAATCAAACCACTATGTTAATATTTTATTAATGAAGTTTATTTTTCTAGGTAAACCTCTTTAGCGCTTGCCCTAATTCCAAGGATGACACCTAAGATGTTGAATAATGAGAGGGTGGGTGAGTTAATATTCTTGTTTACCAAAATAAATTTTCACTTCAATTCTTATTTCTTATACATTTGGCAAATAAACAGAAAATTGTCACATAGTTAAATGATCACATTGAACACCAAAGATTTAACGTGGAAACCCATAAAGGGAGAAAGCCACAAATAGTTCTTATTCTTTTTAAATGATTAGTATAGGTACCCACCTATAGTTATAGAATTTGCAAGCACCCACTTGCAGGAGATATTATCCCCTTTTTATTTTTTTAGGCTCTGACCCATTGGAGACACCTATCCCAAAAATTTAGTGGACACCCACCTAGTAGGAACAATAATCCCCGATTAGTGGTGTTCAATTTCTCTCCTCTTTATTTTCTTCACCCTGTACTTGTACCCGCATCAACCATTTCTGAAAATGGATTATCTATATTACCCACACTACTATAACTCACCAACTGATAATTTTCCTCTTAAACCTTTTCTCCCTACTTCACACCATCAACTACAAGTAAACTTATTTATCTTTTGTATTTAAAGTTTAGATCCCTCCTTCGCCATGGGTATAGGTCCATGGTTTTACCCATGGAAATCCTCGCTCGATTGTATCAACATTTGAATTAGTCAATGGTGCTTGAGTGCTTAAGCCTTTTCTTTTGGCTCTTTTCTCCATATGACCACATGCTAAAACCAGGGACTAGTCCTGTCATTCCATTTAGTACCAGATGCCAAGCTCTTGGCTCCTCATGACTAACGATGGAAACCATGGCCTTAACACTTCCAAATTTAAACAAAAATTATTAAATTTCACCCATTGTTAAATATCAACCAACTTCTACAACACACCTACAGATATGGTCAAAATCGAAAATGGAGAAGTCACATTGGGGCTCCCATAACTGTCCAAACTTTAATAATGGGGGGTTTATTTTGTGTTGTATGTGTAGTTAAATATCCACCAAGTTTTAAAGTGTGATCAATGATCTATAATGATTCGATCAAAATCAATAACATAGAAGTCACATCGGGGCCCCCTTACCTATACGAACTTCAACAAGAAGGGGCATCTGATGTTTGTCATATGTGGTTAACTATCATGAAATGTGGTGGAAAAGGAGATTAATCAGGCCCCCCACTATGTGTCATGACCATGTGGTGTATGATGGCATCCAAAGCTACTATGTCATGTCTACATCAATGCCATGTCATTTTCTTCCACTTGTCATGTGATGTCACTACCACATCACTACCATGTGTCACTCAAAAAGGGTCCACTTTTCCAAAAAGGCCAAAAACACTTGTCACGTGCCGTGACCATCGGGTGCCTTATCATCATCCTTCCATGTGTACTTAAACCTGGCACTACCTAGATGCCACATCTTCTGTCATCTAGATACCATGTGTCTTGTCCTCCTACTACCATGTCAATGACCTACTCTCCACATAATTATCATTTGTATGACATGTCATTATCCACCACCTATCAAGGGATCCATAACCTATCTGAGAAATTTGGTATCTGATATGTTTTGCAGGTATTTTTCATAGGAAATTATTGGATGCCCAGACACCCGAATGACCTCAAAGACACCAGATTTTGAAAAATCCTAGATTAATGTACCTAATTTGATATCTATCTTGCTTCAACTGTGCCACAATCTAATGCATCCTAGATGATTGGGTGCCTGAATTCCTCAATACATCCTCAGATGACCCACTTTTCTTCCCTTGACTGCTTCACTTTAAAACAAATTTTCTCCTCATTTGTTGGGAGTTTGACCAAGTACCATATACCATTGGAAAGATCCTTGAGAGGATTGTCTAGCCAAATAATTTTCATGATCTTTTGATCAATATAAATATAGGAAAAAATGTCTTCCAATCTCGGTTATCCAATTGGTTTGCATTCATGGCTTTAAGTAAAACAATCTATAATATATACTAAACAATCAATGACACCAAGTACCTTAAGAAAAAATGATGTCATTAGCAACATTAATACTAAACAAGATTCCCTTGAACTTAACATGATTTGACATCAATGACAACCAAATACTTCTAGTAATATCCCCCTTTGTTGTTGATGGATAGTACACTAGACATTGCTAATCATTAATAGTTATGAACTTGTTTCCCCTTGTTAGGTTATTGAAACTCCCACTAACTCTAATATTACATTGTTTGCACACTCATCCTTTCTTTGAGTTGTCAATGTCTACTCATTATCCCCTTGTGACATCAATGGCAAAGGACTTTAGCTACTCACTTACCCAAGTGATGTAACATTATCTCCAAATTGCTTATACCATAGTACACTAATGGTTGTCTCAAGGGCCAAATGCTCCCCCCTACTTCAATATCTCAAATCATTGATGCTATTAACTGTTGAAATAAATAATACAAGACATATAAAGATACAAATTTTTAATTTCATCGTCTTAAGTGAAAATCTCTTCCCCTGAACACATGCTACATTTGTTGAGCTTGCAGCTCCCACTGAGCTAATTATATATCCTTCTCTTTGGTATCTAACATAGAGCTATCCCTGACAGTTTCAATGGCAAGAGGCATGTGGCTTGTCACACTGTACTCCAGGCTCCATAAATTAGCAATGAGCAAGTTGGAAATGGTTTATGTAATGTCGTTAGTCTGTCTAGTCGATTGCAGGGGAACGCTGTGGGAATGTACAGACGTTTGCAGGCGCCATTCAATGCGCTGCAACATGAGCATGGAAGCTATTAAGGTTGCCACCCTAACCACTCTGCCGCATCTGCCTCTCAGAGGCCTGAAATCTCACCATCGTCCTCAGTTGAATTTACCTCTGCCTCCCCGCCTATCCCGGAGTGTGGTCAGCCATTCGCTACAGAATCCCTTGTGCTTTTGCTAACAACACTCTGATAGTTTCGGTTACCGTGGAGCACTGCAGCACTTGGAAACTGTGAATATGGAGACTTGTCGACTTCATCAGAAGGATGACCCAGTGAGCCTGTTCAGAGGAGCTCGTGTCAAGATCGGAAAAGCTCAAGGGTCCTGCAAAAGATGAGCCTCACACCACGGATGAAGATTAACTCAGAAGACACCAAGTCTGGGCAGCAAGGAATGAATCTTTCTGACCTTCTCATTTTCATGATTTTGTATATCTGTCATAAGGTTTATGTTCGCAGTGTCGGTCCAAATCACCATAGTCTCAGTCCACGCGTCCTACATGTTCACCGTGTCGTTTTCTATTCACATCGTGTCGAATTACGTTCACCTTGTCCAGTAATGTATCCATCGTGTCGATTGCGGTATTCACCGTGTCAAGTCCTGAATCCATCGTGTCTGTATACTCCGTGTCGAATCTCTCTGCAAGGTTAGCAATGACTGACATCTTCTTTGAAGAAACAGGGCTTCATATGTAAATTTCGTTGTAATTTTGACTTTTTTGTAATTAGCTAAGTTTTATAACATAGAGCTATCCCTACCACATTTGGACAGTTGCCCTCTTTCTAGTGTAAGAAATCTATGGAAGAGGTGAGAAAGATATAATTCCCCATCTCTATCTGAGATAGTCAAAAGGCTCTCTTGGGAGAGGCTTAATAAAGGTATCTACAATATGCTCATTAGTATGAACATATTCCAACTTGTCTATTTGACCCAATACTTGTTCTCTGAGAAAAAGATATTTAATAGGAATGTTATTTGTCTTGGAGTGCATAACAATATTCTTTTATATATTAATGGCACTTGCATTATCACAAAATATAGATATAGGTTTAGTGCAATCTACCGAAATGTATTTAAGATTTTTCATCATCCATAGAAATTGTGCATAACATGATGCAGCTACAATGTGTTCTTCTTCAATAGTAGATAAGGAGATTGAGCTATATTTCTTGCCAATCCAGGGGACAAGACAATTCCTAGAAATAAATTTCCACCATTGGTTCTTTTCTTGTCATCAATATTGCCTGCCCAATCGGCATCAGTATAAAGTTCCCTAAAGAGATTTAAATATCCTCTTGACTACCCTAAGATGAGTTTCCTTAGGATTTGACTGAAAGTATCCCACCAATCCAATTGCATGCATAATACCAAGTCTTGTAGCTATGAGATAGAGTAGACTTCCAATCATTGATATACAAATTGATTGAATGAATTCTGGGAATTTTTCATCCTTGATGAGGTTGCATCCTATTACCATGGGTGTACTTACAAGCACTTATGTTATCACAAAATATAGATACAAGTTTAGTGAAATCTACCCGAATTCATTTAAGGGTTTGCATCATCCATAGTAATTGTGCATAACATGATGCAAATACAATGTGTTCTTCTTCAGCAATAGACAGGAGATTGAGCTTTATTTCTTGCCAATCCAGGACATAAGACAATTTCCTAGAAAGAAAGCTCCACCACTGGTTCTTTTCTTTTCATTAATAATTCTTGCCCCATCAGCATCATTATAAGCTTGTATAGTAAAGTATGTATCCTTAGTATACCATAACCCAAAGTCTAAAGTTACCTAAAGAGATGTAAATATCCTCTTAACTTCCTTGAGATTATTTTCCTTAATATTTGACTAAAAATATCCCACCAATCCAACTTCATGCATAATATCGGGTCTTGTAGTTTTGATATGGTGTAGACTTCCAATCATTAATATATAGATAGATTGATTGAATTTTGGGAATTTTTCATCGTTGATGAGGTTGAAGTCTATTACCATGGGTATACTTATAGGTTTACAGTCTTTCATCCCAAAATTTCTTAGAATTTTCTTGAGGTACTCAGTTTGAGAAAGAAGAATTCATTTTTCTATTTGTTGAACTTGCAGTCCACAAGAAAAGGAGAGTTCTATGAGCATATACATGTACCTTATGCAAATATTTTACTCATCGATTCGATATTACCACCAAAAAGTATATCATCAACATACACTACAACTAACAACATATTATTACCTTCAACCTTGATGCAAAGATTGTTGTCAATTGTTCCTTTCTTAAAGCCTTGTTGCTGCAAATATTTGTCTAACCTATAATACCATGCCCTTTTCTATTTGTTGAACTTGCAGTCCACAAGAGAAGGAGAGTTCTATGAGCATATACATGTATCTTATGCAAATATTTTACTCATCGATTCAATATTACTACCAAAAAGTATATCATCAACATACACTACAACTAACAGCATATTATTACCTTCAACCTTGATGCAAAGATTGTTGTCAATTGTTCCTTTCTTAAAGCCTTGTTGCTGCAAATATTTGTCTAACCTATAATACCATGCCCTTGGTGCTTGATTTTGTCCATACATAGCTTTCTTAAGTTTACATACATAATCTTTGTTGTTACTCAATAGGAAACATTTAGGTTTCTCCACATAGACTTCCTCTTCTAATTCACCATTTAAAAATGTTGACTTAACATCCATTTGATGCAATTTTAATTTTCGATAAAAAGATGATGTTAAAAACATTCTAATGGCTTCCATTCTTGTAACAAGGGAAAATATTTCTTCAAAAGTTATTCCTTCTTTCTAAGAATGGCTCTTACAAATAAATATTTCCTTGTTTCTGACAACCTGTCCATCTTCATTTAACTTGTTTTTTTTTAAACTATTTATTTCCTATCACATTTCTATTCTAGGGTCTTGGGACAAGGACCCATGTTTCATTTTTCTCTTTTTGATCAAGTTCTTCATTATTTTCCTCAATCTAGTGTTCATCTTAGCTTGTTTATGCAAAGTTTTGAGGTTCTATCGTTGATAACAATGTTAGGTTTGCATGGCAAGATGTGCCTAGGAATTTCCTTTGAGTTTATACCCATGTTTCTTTATTTCTAAGAATCTAACTCTCAAGATTATATTTCTATACTACCTTGATTGAGTCTTTTGCTTCAAAGATTTTTCTGTGTCTTCTTTCTTTAATTCTTTGTGTTCCTTTTGTTCTTGATCCTCTTTGACCTCATTCTCTAGTGATTATTATTTCGATGGATTCATCGTGTTGCAGTTGTCTTCTAGTGCAAACAGGGCCTTCATCAACTTTTACATCTATGGTTTCAACAATCTTGTAGAGTCTCTTATTGTAACACTTCTAACCTTTTCTCATGGAATAATATCCAAGCATGATGCCTTCATCTTCTTTTAACTCAACTTTGTTGAGATTATCCTCATTCATTTTGATGAAGCATTTGTTTCCAAAGACCTTAAAATGCTTTACAGAGGCAATTCTTTATACCATAGTGCATAAGGTGTTTGTTGTAGCGGTTACAACCACCCTCAAAAATTTTGGCCTGCACCAATTTCGGAGCCTCCCTTGAAGAGTTTCACTTGATGATTGCACACACTCGGGTTCACTCCATGAGCTCGTGTGAGTCTTTACATTCGCCTTTCTTGTTTATTGCATTCAAGTCCCTACATGTTGATGTCTAAGTCATGCTTGCGAATGTGCTTTGGTTATGCTCAAAGTCTTTGCTTTGTATGTGTTTGTTGTGTTCACCATGAAAGCATCTATTGCACTCACACACGGAGTCACATTCATGGTTGCACAAGCATCGTCTCAATCATGAGTGTCACGCTTGTCGCTTGCACCGTCGGTCAATTATGTTGAACATGTGTGTCTAGATGGTTTGGTCATTTTGTCGTCAAGTCATGCGAGTGTGTGTTCGTATGATCACCAATGCATCTTTCGACTATTCACACACTTAGCCATTTTACTAAAGTTCTAACGACCAAACTCCTCATTGATAGCTGGACCATCACCCTACTTTCGACTCAATCAACTGTCAACCAGAACAACACAGAAGCACCAAGCTAGTCCTTTCAAGTTGCATTGCTCAATCAACTCTCATGTTGGCCACCTGGACATTCGGACCTAGCAGTCACCCCAGGACTGACTCCCCTCAAAAATTGCGCAAATTCCATTGACCTCACCTATTCAACTAATTGAGGAGATTGCGTAGACAAGCTAGACATACACCAAGTGCACATCCTTGTCTCCTTCATAAAATTGCGCAATTTTCCCAATCAGTCATCCGGACAGTCGACCGATTGTTCATCTCATAAATTACACAGTGTTCATGAGCAGGCCTTCCGCTTCCCATCATTCAACTCATCTCAAAAATTTCGCAGAGATGATCAGTAGGTCGACCTCCTGGCCTCAGTGTTGTTTTCCCATCCAGTATCTCCTAGCAGTAGACTGCCTGTTCCCTCCAGGAATTACACAGTTTCTATTGCCAGTGACTAAGCATCCAACTGCCAGTGACCCCAGCATCTAACTCGTAGTTCCCTCTAGGAATTGTGCAGTTCTGGCTGCCATTCTCTCTGGGGAAATTCCCCAGAAAAACTGCACAATCCCTACCTGTTGACCCTTCATGCAGCCCGACCTATTCCTCTAGAAAATTGCACAAATCTAACTATCCAGCCCCTGCTGACTGTTAATTCTGGAAAATTTACAGAGCATGTTTGCCTTGCCCTCTTACAGCCCGGACTATCCCTCCCAAAATTTGTGCAATTTTTCCTCCCATCCGAGCTAGACCTTGCAGACAATCACTATCGACTCAAATTGTCTGTCTCCATCCCTTAGTGACTTGTGTAGTTTCCCAAAGCCATCATCCCGTATCACAGCCCTACTGCCTCTCCCGGTCACCTGCATCTGAATGATCATGTGCCATGGTAGACTAGGAGGTTTTGGATTTGATGTCGTCTCTAGTAGCACTCGAATTTGGCCTCAGGCTGAAGAAGGCAAAATCCAAGGCAACATCAAACCACTTAGCCTCGTAGCTAGCCCTACGAGGACAGGAGAGGGCTCTCTCCAGGTCTATCTCTGAAAAAGGTCTTCAAAGGGCTGAGATGACCAATAAAGAACACTGATTTTAGGCTAGTAAACTGATAGGGAAAGTTTGATTTCAAATTTTTAGGGTTTTGTTGGAAAACTGAGCACGGCAATTTTGGGTGCGGGGATGAGACATAGCTTTTGCAGAGGTCTTTTTGGGGCAAGGTAGGAGATTGTCTTGATGGCTTTGAAGGAATTGAATGGATAGGTATGACTGGTGAGGAGCTAAGGAAAGCAAGAAACCATCAGGAGTTCTCCATAAACAGATGAAGACATAGATATTAAGCAAACTTAAAGGCAGAGCATAGAAACCATGAATTCTACCTTAACACTTCATTTACTTAATTTGCAGAAGAGAAGAGTAGGAAAATGATACACATAAAAAACTTACAAGTACATGAGAGAAACACACCATCAACACAAATCACCACAGGAATCCCAAATAGTGTTGCAAAACCCTGGTCTTTCCTTTGCCAAAATTGCAGAGATACAAAGAGTAATACAGTCTAAGCTTATCCCTCAAGAGTCCAACCATGAAAATGACTAAGAAAATACATAATATAGGCAAGCTAACACATTCCCTTGCCTCTAGGGGTCGAGCTCATCATCCTAGGAGTTGTTTCAACCAATTCTAAACTGAGCACTACAATCTAGGCAATCAAAACAACTTGCCTCTATAAGTTAGGAAACCAATTCATTCATTAATTGTTTGCTATTTTATGAATGAATCTTCTAGAATAGGTAAAAAAGTGTTATGTCATCATGAAAATACATTAGTTACATCAAATAGCGTGAAAAATCCCATGAAAATTCAAAACTAGTCAAAAGTTGCGTTGTCCTGAGCTGTAGATGAAAAACTGGCAAATTTCCCTGATGCGTAGCGCGCCATTTCTCAACACATAGCGCGCCTTTTAGCCCACTTTTGGGGCACTTCCCGGCATCCAAATGAGGCTCAAGTGGGCTTGTTGGAAAGGTCTAGATGTCTATTCTCCAGCCCAAGTGGAATTTCTCAATTTGGTGCCCATTTGCCCCTCCAAAGATGCAATCTCCCAAGACTACTTCATGTGTGTCCAAAAAGTGGCAGAAGGTCATTTTTTGCTTGTTTTTTGACCTTTTGGGGGCCCAAACCTCAATGAAATGTCTTGGAAGTGGCTGAGAAAGTGTAATTTGTCATGAAAAATCCAAAAATGCAGAGTTTTTGTGAAATGGACCTCCCCATCTTCAGGGTAGCGCGCGGCGCGCTACGCGTTGAGGGCAAAAACCTGTTTTTAGCAAAAAAAAATTCAAAATTGACCAAAATTGCTCCAAATTTTCTAAATTTTGAGCTGGGGGTGTATCATTGAGCACCATGCTCCTTCAAGGAGGCTTCAACCAAAATATGAATTGGATCGGGCCTTTTTCTCCATTTTAGTGCCTTGGCCAATCGTCCTTTGAGTACCTTCATTTTCGCTTTGCACACATGCATGCGAGCCCAATAATGATTCTTCATGTGGCGGAGCATATCTTTGTCCCTATTTGCCTTGGCTAGCAACTTCTCTAAATGAGTGTTCACCCGAATGAGCATAGACCCTTGCTCAATAGGTGTCAAATCACCGGGTCTCTTGCGAGCCAAGTTCCGGTCTTCTCGGATCCTCCGCAACTCATCAAGAGTGTGTTCATCCTCTAATTGTTTATTGCGCTGCTCTAAGTAGTTGATTTTCCAATTTTCCATTTCCAACTTCTGCTGCAACAAGTGATTTTCAGCCTTTTGTTGTTGAATGATCTCCTTTAGCTCCGAGCTAGGAGAACTGATGTCAAAGTCAATAATGTCTATGTCCAGATCACCTGATGGCCCCTCATCAATCATGGGTTGCTTTCCTCTCTCCTGTACCTGTGCTGCTGTCGAAAGCGAGGCCCCTTCCACCTGATGTGGAGATAACACTCGTTGTGCTGATGAAGAAGGCGAGACCCCTTCCACCTGGTGTGGAGATAATACTCGCCGTGCAGATGCAAATAAGGCCCTGTGGCCTCTCTGATATGTAACACATGCTGGAGTGCTGACATGCTCGGGCTCTGGAATGTGAAACTGATGTGAAGGCCCTCCCTCATCATGGACAATCTCAGGGGGTGGCTGTGGCACCGTGAAGAAGTCGCGAGAGATTAAATCCTCCCAAGCAATACTCTGTTGTGCCAACTGATGCATCACTATGATCTCGATCAGTGCATAATGATATATACTCTTGTGTTGCTGTGCGGGGTTCTTCCTTTGCACTAAGGGCACCATCCTCTCTATATTTCGGCACATGAAAAATGGAATGTTCATCATTCTTACCCGGGTGAAATGCATCAACAAACGGATATGGTACGAATATAAACGTGAAAATATGCCCTCACAAGTGAAATAGCGCATAATGAGCCTCATCAAGGGTGCATACTCATCCCTTAGGAATCTGAAGGGAAAAACAACAATTAGGTGTCTCATACACCCGAGTTTGATATATGGTTGATAATGAAATCTGTCTAACTGCTGGCGCTTGTTCCACTCCTCCCCAACATTTGGTATCCCGATGGCTTGAGCAACAATTTCGGGTGATAGGGTGAAATCCACTCCTGCAAGGTTCACATGACCATTGTGTAAATGTAGGACAAATAAACGGACTAGTTCTTTGTGATGTTGAATTTGTGATATCCGCTCACAATATCCAAAGCATGATTGATACTAAAAACATGTCATTGCAAGTGGACAAGCTTGCAAATGAGCCAAAGAAGTGAGCTCCTCCCTGACATGCCGACCACCTTTACCACCCTTGTGATGCCTCCTTGGCACTTCTACCTCCGGTGTTGAATCACTGTGTAAACTCTGCTCATAATCTGATTCGGTTTCTGACATGGTTTTGAAGGCAAGATGGCTGAAATGTATTGCTGACTTTGCACCCAATTAACTGTTGTTTGACTTTTTCAAATGTTGTCACCAAGGGGACATAAATACAAGGGGATTGTTAGGGATAGGGGAACATGAGGGAATTAGGGACAATAAACAAAAATAAGGAATTTAGGGAAGGCAACATGGGAAATCATAATATTGTGGAACTTTAAGGTGGAAGTAGGGTTTGGGAATTTAGTAGGTTTTAAGGATTTTAGAGAGGAAGATTATAAAATTTTATGGGAAAATTTGAAGGAGAATGTTGATGAAGATGAGGGAAAAGAGGGATCAAAAATGGGCAACCTTGGACAGCAAAATATTTTGAAACCCTAGCACCATTAAGTCTTTAAATATTCCACAGCAATGTAGGGTTTTGAATTCTCATTTTCATGGCATTTTAACATATTAATTTCTCATTCATCTTGCAAAACCAAAACTAGCCATGGAGGAGAGGCCTACCTGAAATTTGCTTGAGAGAAAAGAGGATTTGGTAGCTTGCTGGCAGTTTATTGGGTGAAAAACCCAACGCGTAGCGCACCTTTCCCAACGCGTAGCGCCCCTCTGGTGTGTAGCGCCTGAACAAAATTACACTGAGAAAATCGTGTTGATGCATAGTGCGCCCCTGATGCGTAGCGCACCCACCCTGATGCGTAGCGCGCCCCTGAAACTGCCCAATTTGCTCAATGACTCTTGAAATTGCCTTTGCAAGGATTCACTTGGCTTGTGAGAGGAAAATGAGTTGCTAATGAAGAGTGATGTGCTTTTATAGGCTCCCTTTAGATATTTTATTTGCTCAAAACCCACTTTATAATGTTTGAGTGTTAACACTTTTTGAATTAATTGGCTCTGACTTCTGGTTTCCTTTTTTTGAAAAAAAATTGGTTGAAATGATGATTTCTTCTGAAAATTTTTGCAGGGATGGCTTCTAAGATGCTTTGGCAAAGGATACCAAGGTTGCGCTTCAACATTTGGAGAATTTGAAATTTTGACAATTTTTACAAAAACGAGATAATGACCTTTGTTTTTCAAAAACAGAGTTTTGAAAACAAGGTGATAATTTAACTGTACAATGATGAGAATTATTGAAATGATGCTTTATGAAGGACATCCCTCTTGCCTGCTGGTCCTTTATGACCTCTCAAGACAAAAATTGACTCAACCCTAGACCTAAGACTTCGAAATTTAAAACAATATGAATGACCCTTTGAAGATTTTATTTACTTCAACAAACCTGAACCAGCAGTGCCAAACAGGAGGGGAATAAAAGACACAAACTCCCTCCACCGGGGTTATGGCATGCCTAACGGAATGCAACATGATCACACTGATGGGACACCTAATCATGAAATGCAAAGAGCTTTGATCTCTGGTGGAGGGCTACTAGACCGACTCTAACAGTCTCGTCATGAGTGACTACAGTTACAGGTACACGAACAAACATGTCAAGATGACGAATGGGTTGAATAAAGAGAGCACATGCAGATGGACAGGTTCACCAACGAACGAACGAACGAAGCATGTGAAGCGAACGAACGTGATGAACATGCACCTTCACGAACAAGTGAGCCTGTCAAGCCTTCCAACATGAAAGCAAGGAACAACATGCTAAAGCTTCATCAAGCGAACCAAGGACCATCGAAGACTTCGTGCACTTTTCCATGCGGAGGTGAAGCTATGATACACCATGAAGACATCCATCACTCAGCAGCATTGTAGCTCGACATGCACTCTAGCAGCAACATGAATGTACCAGCATTGTCATGTCAAGTCATGTCGAGTCAAGTCATGAGTCATGTTGCCCACATCTCCACTATGGGTTTGTTGTCAATCAATGTGATGTAACGTGGAAGTCCAAGAGACCCACTTGTTGAACATAGAGTCATGTAAGTCAGAAAGTCATGGAAGTCGAACGGTCATGAGGGTAGTCGAACAGCCACAAGGGTCAATTTCACCCTTGGCTATAAATACCCCCCTCATTTGTACATGAAAGGACTTTTCACCTCAGCTCCTCCCACATAGCCAAGAGAGTCTGCAATATTTTCTTTGAGGAGTAAGCAGTGGCTCCAATGCCCCATTGACAGGGTTAGTGATGTATGGTGTAACGATGTGCCTTGGAACTTTTGCTTTATTCGAAAGCTTGTTAACAGGCTAGCACGTTTTCACACATGTATTGCATTTGTTGTAAGATTTATCTTTAACACTTTTAATGCATTTTCCTTTAACTTGTGTTCTACATTTGAATTGATTCATTTGTTGTAATGCATAATCTATTAATGGAAATGTGTTGTATATGTTGTTAATGATGTCCCACCTGTGTCGACTGCTCTGCCAGACATCAGACAAACCTTTCATATGAACCTTGTTGTAACAACCATTGCACTCATTCGGACTGATCCGTGAGTGTTGTATGTGTTATCTTACCTTCTATGTTGTGATTGCCGCATCCGATTGGATTGTCCACCGGAAGCTGTGTATGTCCTTTTGTGTTGTGTGTTTCTAGTCGCGTTACGACTGATCCCTTTCAACCTGGAACTCACCTTCACTCTCTTCCCCTCACAGTGTAAGAACCATTGGCACAAGTACACTTACACTCACCAAGCATGTGAACCTTACTTCCCAAAGACAAAGCAGACCACTCTCATGTGTTGACAAGTAAGAGTTGAGGAAAATCCTTAAGATAACATCAACCGGACCATCATACCGGATGGGAATCCCATACCAAATGGTGTGATGTCTAGTTGGAACTTCATACCAGGGTGATCCCATGAACGTTGGCAGGTCTAGCACCGTCAACATTTCTGGCACTAGAAGGAGGGCAGCCAATTGTACATGGCTAAAATTCCCCTCACACTCACTCATCAACCATATGGTCAAGGCAGTAACTCTCACTCCCTCTCTCACGACTCAGAAGTTGGTTACTCCTCACCTCCCATAATTGAACATGAGATTTCATGTCAACACCTTCACTCTATCCCTCCCATCACTCGCCGGTTCGCAAAAGCAATTAGGCTCATCCCAGGCGTACAGTATCTTCCACACACATCTAAGAAGCCAAAAGCCACTCCCATAGGAGTTGTTGTATCATCATTGGAAGAAGCAGTCCTTGCTACTCTTAAAGGTTTGGAAGAAGCTATTGAAGACAAAGAAGAACCTCCAAACTTCTTTGAGGATGAACAAGGCACTCTTGTGGTCTTAGGATTGAACTCTGGTATAGGAGGTGGAGGGGAAGGCAGCAAAGGAGGTGGAGGCGGAGACAAACCGACAAACTCAGATTCGAAACCATCAGATTCCGAATGAGAGGAAGAAGATGAAGAGGAAGAAGAAGACAAAGAGATGGCTGACCCAAATCTTGAATGGATGACTCAGGGACCATTGGATCTCCCAGTTGTTCTACACAAGATGCCAAAGTGAGTGGAGAGAATGAACATAAAGTTTAACCCTGATAGCACGGTGAAGGCGGAAGACCACTGAGACAACTTCTACCTATAGTTGCAGACCCTTGAGGTACGTTATGACGACGTAACATGTAGATTGTTTCCATGTACATTGGATGGTTGCACAGTTGCTTCGTATCACAGCCTTCCACCCAACTCCATACAAAACTGGGGTTCTTTCAAATGTATGTTCCTTGAAAAGTTTGTTGATGACAAGACCCCAGCCATGTTACTCAAGAATTGGGAAGCCTCAAGGTGGAGGGAAAAGAGAAAGTGAAATATTTCAATCATAGGTTTATGCGTATTTTGAACAAGTTTGCAGCAGACACCAAACCTCATGACTCCATCATTATCGATTATTACATGTCTGCATTGCCAACCACCATTGTGCATTTCGTTAAGCAAGCTGCGAAGCCAACACTTTTAGAAAGTTGTAAAGAGGCTATTGTTGTTGAGAAAGACTTGTGTGCCATAGAAGTTATCAAGGATGACGAATCAACAAAAGAATCCAAGGATGAGAGCAAAAAGCCCCAAGCAACAACGAGCAAGGGCAAAGACAAGGAAGAAACTAATATTGAGACCCTCACTCACCTTGTCAATAACTTGACCATCGAAATTTCTGAACTCAAGCAACAGAAGGTAGACACATTCACGAATAGTCATCTGCCCAGACAGAGAAGGCAGGCAGTTCATCAACCGGCTCATCAAGCAACAACCGTTTCGGTTCCAAATTTGCACAGAAGCCTATGTTCCAACTTGATTAATGTGTTGATCCTAAGTTATGTTCCTTCCATGAAGAATTTCATCCCAAGAACTCTTGTTCAGATTAGAAGCAAGTTGTTACCTCTGTTTGTACTCATACACTCGATGCAGATGGAGACGTATAGGAGCATCCAGAAGACACTAATGATAACGAAGAGGTTTCACCTGATGAAGCACCAAGTTCTGGGCATGTGGTGAACGCATATCAGTGCTTGCAAGTAGCCTCGAAGACGAACACCAAGAAGCAACCCCAAAAGCAAAATGATCGTTACAATCTTAGGAGTAAAGGGGATCCCACTACACTTGAGGAGATGCAAGAGAAAGTGAGACAAATGATAAGGAAGGCTGGTCCACAGTTGGCTCAAAGAAACAAACACAAAGTAAGTCTGGGAGGGCAGTGGTGGCTAAGAGAACGTCCATAGGCAACAAGTTGCAGAACACTCCGTCAAACAACATGAACATCCGTTCCACCTCGGACACCTCGGTGAGTCTACCACCTTTGGATTACAACATAGTTGATGACATGAAGAAAACTCGAGCGAACATCGGTTTGTTCAAGTTAGCCAAAGTCTAGAGTCAGTGAGATATCCTATTGCGCACATTGGGACAAATAGCAACAAATAGCGCGGCCTCTACCAGCAAGGGAGCATGCACACCTCTCAGATCACTATCCACTGTGCTCAATACACTCTGGATGGAAGAAGCAAACTTACGTTGCCTCCCATTCCTGCTTTCATTTGAATTTTTCAACTACAATGTCCACAACTATTTGGTTGATTCTGGTGCGGCAATCAATGTCATGTCACTCTCCATTGCTATGAAGATCAATGCACAATGGAGTGAAGCATCCGCCAAAATCATCCAACTCAATAGAACATTAGTACCAGCCATTAGTGAACTATGAGACGTGATCATCTAACTATCCCATGACAGTCAAGTCTGCCAATGCATCAACATAGTTGTTGTGGACATACCAAAAGCATATGGCCTACTACTTAGTAGAGACTGGTCCAGCAAGCTAGATGGATACTTTGCTACAGACTAGTCTCACATGTGGCTTCTGTACAAGGGAAAATGCAACCAAATCTGGGTGTTATCAGAGAGGTATATGAAATACAATGCCACTCCCCTTAACAGCAAGAATGAACCATTAGCCTTCGTAGAACTCAAAAGACATCGGAGTGTTATCCTGCACGGCCAACTCTAACCTCATCAGACAAACAGTTGTGACTCCTTCCTTGCCCAATTGAAGATGATGAAACTTGTACAATTTGTTTTTTTGATAGTAGCAGTAGTAGCAACAACGGTAGTAGCAGCAGTGTCAGCATGCCAAATGGTCCATGTACAGACAAGCTATGGGCCATGAGTCTTGACAAATTAGGAACACATGATGGCTCAAGGACCGAGTGTATCTCAGTCATCCAAAACAATGAACAATGCATGATTTCAAGTTTTTTGAAGTCCGAAGTCACAAACAATGATGTTGAAGCACTCATGCTGAACACACAAAGGACCAACACTATGAATGAACAAAGCAACCTAGGAATCCACCATGATCTGAAGATGGCCAATCTTGGTACAAGTTACACACTACAGCAGTGACCAGTCGTTGACCTCTTGATCGAATAGTAACGGGATGATTCGGCACGAGTAGATTATTACCTAAGTACCCACTACATGTGAGCAATCCAACATGAGATTCCAGGTAAAGGAGGAGACAAGCCATTGCATCAAAGAACAAGTAACACATACATGTTGTTTGTACTCCTTTCACCGAAAAGATTGACTAACATTTTAAATGTTTCGATTACTTTCAAGGTTCATCATCATGCTTGGTTTGCTAATTTAAATCATGCACGTAAGAAATCTGGGAAGATTTGCTTACGCATTGACTTTAGAAACTTAAACCCTTCCCAAAATAAAAACAACTACCTCATGTCATCTTCCGAGCCCATGTTGCACACAATACCTAAAACAGTGGTGTTGTCTTCACTTGAAGGTCTTCTAGAATACCACCAGGTTCCGGCAGAAGAGCCTGGTGGACCAGCACTAGTCCACAAGAAACTTGGCTCACACACATATCATTTGCAATCACTTGATGGGAGGATTGATAATCTTCCTATCAACGGCCAAGTCCTCAAACATTAGTTTCAATAGGTCGAGGCATGCCGGTGCCATGTACATAGTCTGCTTGATGCTTGTTGTTTCATTTGGTTTGTTTTGCTTATTATCTTTGCTTTCACCTTGTTTGATTATGCTTACTATTTTTTTTCACGTTCATTTTTTCTGTTTGATATATTACTATTTTTGTTTCCGAAAATAAGTGCTGCCAACTACTATGATTTGGCTTTTGAATAGAGTATGTGGTTGAAAATTGAAGAGACTTGTGACGCTGCAGCACTTGGCTAGTCTTGAGTCTGTTTTCTCTGTGCTTGGTTACAACCTTTGGCCGATGAAGCCCTGACAGAAAATACGAACCGTCTGTAAGAGAAGCTTTAGTCTAACCATGAACCTGTGTCCACACTAGGAAGCCCCATGCTTGTACTCAGCCTTCTGCTCTGTGTGTTTAAGCTAATCCAAGTAGTAGAAACGAAGAAGGGGAAAATTTAAACAAGCAAACCTATGTCAGAGGTCTTACATGCTTCTCTGAAGGAAAAACCTCTTCTTCTCTCAATAAGTCGGGATCCCTCTTCCGCCCCAAAAATAAATAAGTTCATATACACAGTTCTCTTAAAAAATACAAAGGCAAAAGAAGAGAAAGGCTTCATGCACAGAGAGGCGAAGCACGCAACTCCACCGGGGTACTGACCAGGCTCGCTAGCAGTGGAGCAATGTGTGTGTTCCTGCGTGACTCCGTTGGGGTATTGTCCAGGCCTGCTGGTAGCAGAGCAATACCAAAGATGAAAACTTATACACTAAAAATCTTCAACTCGTGAACTAAACTACCTTTCCCAGAATCGAAACACTGAGATCTAAGTTGAGCTTTTGATTGTCTTTGACTGAGTTGGAAATGAGTGAAACATGTATGTCCATGGGGTAAGTGGGGAAACTAAAGTAACCTGCACAGTGATTCAATACTCCCTGAAATACCAAGGCCCTATGCTAGCAATGAACCGAAACAGAGAAGCTGGAGTCCTACCAGTGTCTTGCCAAGTGTTGTAGCAGCTACAACTACCCTCCAAAATTTTGGCCTACACCAATTTCGGAGCCTCCCTTAAAGAGTTTCACTTGATGACTACACACTGGGGTTCACTCTATGATCTCATGTGAGTCTTTACATTTGCCTTGCTTGTTTATTGCATTCAAGTCCCTGCATGTTGATGTCGAAGTCATGCTTACGACCGTGTTTTGGTTATGCTCAAAGTCTTTGCTTCGTATGTGTTTGTTGTGTTCGCCATGAAAGCATCTGTCGCACTCACATATGGAATCACATTCACTGTCACGCAAGCGTCGTCTCGATCATGAACGATCAATCACGAGTGTCGTGCTTGCCTCTTACACCTTCGATCAGTCATTTTGAACATGTGTGTCTGGATGGTTTGGTTGTTTCGTTGTCAATTCATGCGAGTGTGTGTTCATATGATCACGTCTGCATCTTTCGACTATTCACACACTTAGTCATTTTTCTGAAGTTCTGACAACCAGAGTCCTCACTGACAGCTGGACCATCACCCTGCTTTCGACTACATTGAATGTCAACCATAACAATGCAGAAGCACCAAGCTAGTCCTTTCAAGTTGCCTTGCCTGCAAGTAACTCAATCAACTCTCATGTTGGCCACCTGGACAGTCGGACCTAACAGTCACCTCGGGACTGACTCCCCTCAAAAATTACGCAGAGGCCATTGACCTCACCCATTCAACTAACTGAGGATATTGCGCAAACAGGCCAGACAGACACCAAGTGCCCGTCCTTGTCTCCTTCAGAAAATTGCAGAGTTTTCCCAGTCAGTCATCCGGACAGTCAACCGAATGTTCATCTCGAAAATGGTGTAGTGCTCATGAGCAGGCCTTTCACTGCCCATCAGTTAGTTCAACTTAGAAATTGCATAGGGATGATCAGCAGGCTAGCCTCCCGGCCTAAGCGTAATTTTCCCAGCCAGCAGCTCCTAGCGGCAAACTACTTGTTCCCTCCAGGAATTACGCAGTTTCTACTGCCAGTGACTGAGCAGCCAACTGCCAGTTCCCTCTAGGAATTACACAGTTTTGGCTGCTAGTGACCCCAACAACCAAATGGAAGTTCCCTATGGGAATTGCACAGTTCCGGCTGCCAGTCTCCCATGCAGTTCCCCAGAAAAATTACGCAATCCCTGCCTGTTGACCCTTCATGCAGCCCGACGGGCTGTTCCTTTGGAAAATTGTGCAAATCTAGCTATCTAGCCCCTGCTGAATGTTCATTCCAAATAATGCACATAGCATGCTTGCCTTGCCCTCCTACAACCTAGATTGTCCCTCCCAAAATTTGCACAATTTTGACTCCCAGCCGAGCCATACCTGCAGACAGTCACTATCGACTCAGATTGTTTGTCTCTGTTATGAAACTAGCTCACAAAAAGATAGAAAAGAAAGATCAATGCCTTAGAATGGCACAAAAATAACAATAGTGGGCTTCTATGGGTCACAATAATAACAATATGGGGACAATAGGGGCACAACAATAACAATAAGGGATACAATGACAATAGTAATGGGTGAATCACTAGTATTAAAGGGACCTAACAGTCTCCATCCCTCAGTGACTCTTGCGTAGTTTTCATCAACAGTTGCCTGGAGCCATCATCCCGCATCACAGCCCTGCTGCCTCTCCCAGTCACCTACATCCGAATGATCATGTGTCATGGTAGACTAGGAGGTTTTGGATTTGATGTCGCCTCATCATCAGTGACTGCAGGAAGTACACCAACAAACATGTCAAGACGACGAATGGGATGAACGAAGGGAGCACATTCAGATGAACAGGTTCACCAACGGACGAACGAACAAAGCATGTGAAGGGGACGAATGCGGCGAACATGCACTTTCACGAACAAGTGAGCCTGTCAAGCCTTCCAGCATGAAAGTAAAGAACAACATTCTAAAACTTCATCAAGTGAACCAGGGACCATCAAAGACTTCACGCACTTCGCCAGGCGGAGATGAAGTTATGATACACCATGAAGAAATCCATCACTCAATAGCATTGTAGCTCGACATGCACTCTAACAGCAGCACGAATGTACCAGCATTTTCATGTCAAGTCATGTCGAGTCAAGTCATGAGTCATGTTGCCCAAATCTCCACTATGGGCTTGTTTTCAATCAATGTGATGTAATTTGGAAGTCCAAGAGACCCACTTGTTGAACATAGAGTCATGTAAGTCGGAAAGTCATGGACGTCAAATGGTCATGAGGATAGTCGAACATCCACAAGGGTCAATTTCACCCTTGGCTATAAATACCCCCCTCATTTGTACATGAAAGGACTTTTCACCTCAACTCCTCCCACATAGCCAAGAGAGTCTATAATCTTTTCTTTGAGGAGTAAGTAGTGGCTCCAATGCCCCACTCACGGGGTTATTGATGTATGGTATAACGATGTCTCTTGGAACTTTCACTTAATTTAGAAGCCTGTTAACAGGCCAGCACGTTTTCACACATGTATGGTATTTGTTGTAAGACTAATATTTAACACTTGTAATGCATGTTGCTTTAACCTGTGTTCTACATCTGAACTGATTCATTTGTTATAATGCATAATCTATTAATAGAAATGTGTTGTATATGTTGTTAATGTTGTCCCGTCCATGTTGACTGCTCTGCTACACATCAGACAGGCCTTTCACATGAACCTTGTTGTAACAACCGTTGCACTCGTTCGGACTGATCTGTGAGTGTTGTACATGTTATCTTACCTTCTATGTTGTGACTTCCGCATCCGAGTGCACTGCTCCACCAGAAGCTGTGTATGTCCTTTTGTGTTGTGTGTTTCGAGCCGAGTTGGGATTGATCCCTTTCAACCTGGAACTCACCTTCACTCTCTTCCCCTCACAATGAAAGAACCATTGACACAAGTACACTTACACGCACCAGGCACGTGAACCTCACTTCTCGAAGACAAAGAAGACCACTCTCTTGTGATGACAAGCAAGAGTTGAGGCAAATCCTTAAGACAATGGCAACCGGGCCATCATACCGGATGGGAATCCCACACCAAACAGTGTGAGGTCTAGTTGGGACATCATACCGGGGTGATCCCCTCAATGTTGGCAGGTCCAACACTGTCAACAATGTTTTATCAATGTTTACTTTAACATGAGCCTTATTGAGAATGTTAACTATTGTTTGAACAACTTCTCCCCAAAAATTATGTGGTACATTTGATTAATCAAGCATAACTTGAGTCATTTCCTATAATTGTTCATTATTTTAACTACCCCATTCGATTGAGGGGTTTTAGCTACGAGAATTGTCTCTTAATTCCATGTTGTTCACAGAAATCATAAAACTCTTTGGATTTTTACTCTCATCCTTTGTATAATCTTAGGAACTTAATTTTAAGAGTGATTTTCATTTTCCACCAGTGCTTTGAATATTTTTAATTTTTCAAAAACTTCATCTTTATATTTCGACAAACTAAGCCAACACATTCTTGTGTAATCATCAATCAGCAACATAAAGTATTGCTCACCTCATGGAGATATCATTCTTGTGGGACATATGTTTGTATGGATTAGTTCTAGAGTCCTTTTTGTACAATATTCCTCTTCTTTCAATTGAAATCTTGATTGTTTTCCAAATTGGCATTACTTGCAGACATTATTTTCAGGTTTTTATTTTATTTTTGGCATGTCTCAAACAACACCCTTTTTACCTAATTTAACCAACTAATGAAAATTGAGGTACCCTAATCTCATGTGCCACAACCCACTCTCATCAATTTTACCCAAATAGCGGCTTTATTTTTCTCTTTCTAACCATATACATTACTTGGAGTCGTAACTACTTTAATTATAGTTTCTCCTATGTCCAACTCTTTGACCACACGCTCATTTCACCTTAAAGTTATTTTATCTCCTTGGTCACACATCTGACTAACACTTGAAAGGTTATGCTTAAGACCGTCTACATACAACACATTTTGAGCCTTAGTCTTTCCCTTTTCCAAGAGAATTGTCCCTTTACCCATTATTATTGTTGGTGTATTGCTACCAAAGGTTACATTTCCACTTTTATCTTCATCAAATAATATAAATCTACTTATTTCACATGTCATGTGTTTTGAACATCCGCTATCAATGTGCCATTGTTTTCCTTGATTCCTAGCATATAAAACCAGTCCACACTCTTCTGGATGTATAGTCTTCTTATTTTTCCATATTTTGGTAAATTATTCCATTTTGCCTTACTAATAGGAATATATCAACTTCTTTCTACATTCATCGGCCTTATGCCCAAAGTTTTTGTAAATTGAACACTCGATTTCATCCATAAGTGGAGAAAATGCATAGTTGAATGATTTTCTAATTCTTGTCATTTCATGCAAATTTGGATAGCCCTCAACATTTCTAGTCCTGATAACTTTGTATGACATGCAATGTATTTCTTTATGACCGAAATTATGAAAAATAAACAATCACCATATAAAATGTATGGGTGCCTGGGAGTGAAATTATCCTTGAGGGGATTGGTCCTTGGTTGTTGATCAAAAGAAACTATGATATTTGTTGAATTCTTAGTCCCCTATTACTTGTGTGACTTGGATGATTCTATTTTTGTTGATCATCGCTTCCTCTATTGGGTTTTTTGGGATGGCTACTTATTCCCTTAAGAGCATTAACATAGCTTTTTGAATCCTTAGATTTTGATGTTTTGGGGCTTGATTCTCCTTTGACTTGTTCTGGTGTTTCCTTGTACCTGAATCCTATTTTAATTGATGGAGGTGACTCACTAAATTTTCTAATCCCTTTACAAATTTTAAGTTCAGATCTAGTTATGTCTTAGCCTTCTCAAGGACATAATTTCTTATTCCAAATTATAACAGTATATCTCCTTTTCTTGTAACCGCTTCATTAAAACATCCTCCACTCATTTGGCTTCTTCTAATTGGACTCTTAAAAGAACCATTTCTTCACTTGAATTATTCTCTTCTTCATTTTAAGCTTGGATCTCTTCTTTCTAGTTTTTGTTTATTCTTTTGAACCTAGTTATTTCTTCCAATTCAGTTAGAACTTCAATTTCCACGTCAAAATTTGATTCGCATTCTTTTAAGTTAGTTTTCTCCATACCCAAAAATTGAATTTCAAGTGCCATAAGGAGCTTCTCATCAAGGTTTGTGTGAGATTCATAATCTACTTCATCTTCTAATGAACTGTAACTATCTTCTTGTGAATATAAAATTTTCCTTTTAGCAAACTTCTTCTTGATATTTTTCTTAGATGTTTTCTTTCCTTTTTCTTCCTTTTCAACATTATTATTTTCTCTATAAGGACATTTGGAAGAAAAGTGCCCTATTCTACCACATTGAAAACATTTGAATGGTAACATACCTTTATATTTTCTAATGCCCTTTTGTAGTCTTCTGACAAAATTTGCTTCCTCTTCATCTAAAATGTGGTTGGAGTAGTCTTGGTCTTGATATTTTTTTGATTTTCTTGATGCTTGAAAAGTAGCTTCTTTGAGTTCTGGTTGATCCTTCTTCATCATCATCTCATAGGATATAAGTATTCCATGAAGCTTCTCCATGTTAGTTGATCTAATTCATGCATTTCTTCTATCTCTAAGACTTTAGCATCAAATCTAGGAGTAATTTATCTCAACACATTTTGGACTATTTTAGCATCATCAATTTTATCACCTAGTCCTTTCATTGTGTTTCCAACCTTATCCATTTTGAGGAAGAAACTATTATGTAGTTTTTCATTTTTTACTTTGGTGTCCCCCTCATAAGTCTTTACAAGTTTATCCCACATTTCCTTGATTATCTCATATTGGCAATTCATGATGCTGTAAGGCCACCTAAAATTGCATTCATAGACTTAGTGTTGATTTCATAACTTTTCTTACTAGCATCATCAGTTGGACGAGTTGCTTGGTTCTGATACCCACTCACATCAATTTTCTAAATGCCCATGCCAACTGACATCATATAAGTATTCATTCTAATTTTCCAAAATGTAATGTTTGTCCCACTAAATAGAGGATGTCTGCTTGAGAAAACATCATCCTAACTTGCCATTTTGTATAATATCTTCCTTCCAGTTGTTAGACTATTAAAAAAAGAACTTGGCTATGAACCCAATTGTTGAATACTGATGGGGGGCGGTGAATCAACATTCTTGTTGCCCAAAATAAATTGTCACTTAAACTATTTTATTTTTTTTATGACTAAAGGAATTAGAAACTAGGCCAGTCTTATACTCGCATGACATCAAGTCATTTCCAATTGCTACCACTATAAACTCTAGGCACATACCCAACCCCCTTTCCACACACACAAGGTGAATCTGGGGGATTTGAACACCTGACCTCCTCACACTAATACTTCATTTACACGACCATCGCCAATTGAGTTTCACCCTGAGGGAAAATTTCACTTCAATTCTTATTTCTTATACATTTAGGAAATAAACAGAAAATCATCGCATAATTAAATGATCCAATAGAACACCAAATATTTAATGTGTGTTAGCACTTAGAAAGTTTCCCTTGGCTGTAGGAGAGAAATTCCAAAGGTAACCTTTTCAGTGCAACTTGTAGATTGGAGGCTATCCCTTCAATCCAGAGAGGGCTCTCTCTGACTTTCACACTATGGCTAGACCTTTAGATAGGTTGTGTTGATGTAGGGTTTGGTTGGGCCTAAAATCAATATCTCATTGGGTGATGGAGTCAAATAGATAGGGTTTAGATAGGTCTACCAAAATGATTGGTTGTCTAATCAAGATTTATAAAGGCAAGGTGGATAGCAAATACTAGACCTTTGCCATTTGTTGTATATGGATGAAGAAAAAGAAGAACAAACCACCACTATAGAGTATCCATAATGAATCCCGTGGTGGATTTAGAAGATGAGAGTGGGAACCTTTTAAAACTTAACTCAGAGCATCAAAACAGAATGAATTTTGAATTAATCTATCTTTTCCAAATATTCAGAAGGAATGCATTTATGATATTATTAAAGGAGAAAATGAAAAAACATAGAGATACATACCAAAACCAACTATCCCATGGATATTTATATCACTCATTAGAATCTACTAATTTTGGCAAATAAAATAATTGAAGCATTCGAAAACATATAGACAATGACTATGTTTTTCAGAAAAACCAACCCTTTCTTCATGTTCTTTATGAAATATGTTAGTGTCAGTGTCTTCACACTGCCATCAGTGATCAAAATTTACACTTTTGCATTTCATACTAGGAGTCCCATTCAGATGAGTTGTGTTCCCTTAGGTCATGCATCCACTGATGGTAGTGTTCATTTCAGTTTTTCCTTCGTGATATATCTCTGCTGACCTCCTTTCATACTTTTCAGTCAATGATTCATGCTTATTTTCAGTTCATTTCGTCAATTAGGTCTTAGGTCCAGGGTTTCAGTGTCATTAGGTATTAGGGTTTTACCATGGTCAAATTTCAGTGACTATTGCTAATAATGGTCAGCAGACACATGAGGATGAAAATAATGATCACTAAAGCTATAATTCCTTCATTGGTAAGCTTAATAAATTTTTCACCTCAAAAACCAATTTTGAGGTGAAAACAGAGCATTGGTATATTATTTGTAAATTTCATGTAATTTTATTGATCCTATATGTAATAAATGGTTCCATGCTACTCCTGGTCACTTAGTGATATTACCAAGTATATGCCACTGCAAAAGTCAAAGAAATTGAGCATCAGTTCACCTATCCAAGCAAAAAGTCAAATATCAGAAAAACATAGTATTTGAAAAAGTCAAAAAGACATTACAAAGTGGGTTTTGTACATTAAAAATCAAAAAGTGGAAAAACTATATAAATATTATCCCTGTATTGATCATTTCATTTTTTGAGTTTAAAAACAAGAACTAAAAGGTAATTTTGAAGTTTCATTGAGCAAAAGTGTGCAAGTGATGCGTTTTTGGACAAGCTCAGGACGGCGCTACGCCCCTGGCAGATTTCCTCAGTGTGAAAGTGAATGGGCGCTACGCACCTGGGTGAGGCGCTGCGCACCGGGCAACCAAGCTCCAAATCGTTCCAAATTGCCCCAATTCACCTCAAAACTCCAAAATTACCTCTTTGCAAGTAAGTAACTCAATCATTCTTGTTGAAAATGGTTTTTTTCATCAGCCTTTGGTGATTTTGTCTCTCAAGAAGTCAAACCCTAGTTTTCACCAAACTATCTCATAAAATTTAAAAGCTCACTCATTTATTGCTTTCCTATCTCATCCATTTGCTATTATTCTCTAAACCTCATTCCCTCATATATTTTCCCCAAATCCCATTCCCACATACAAATTTCCCAAACCCTATATATTCTCCCCAAAACCCTACATACTTACTCCTACATACATCCCTAAACCCTACACTATTCCCAAACCCTACTCACTCCCTAAATCCCATTCACACTCTCATTCACTCTCACCTAATTACCTATAAAATCTCTTCATACTCATCTTACATTCATTCACCCTATCTCATCATTCACCACAAGAGAATATAGCTATAGAAACAATGGAGAGAGGCAGTGAATATGAGTTTGAAGAAGACACCCTTAGTGATAGTTCCACGGAGAAAAACATATAGCACAGGAAGCCTCAAAAAGGAGCAAGATAAATTGAAAATATTGGTTGAGGCCTCACTAGCCCATCAAAGCAACTAATGGTGGTGCCTTGTGCCAAATCTGGGCAAGTTTTGATAAGTTTTTGTAATTTTGAAATTTTGAAATTTTAAAATTTTCCAATACAGAAAATTGCCCTAGGTGCGTAGCGCCGCCGACGCTACACTTTTCACTGGAGCAATTTTTGAAGAAATGTCTTACATATATGGATTCAGCATGATGATAACATCAAACCCAGAAATATCAGTAATTTTGGAGCAAAACTTGGTCACCAAAAGGTCAAAAAACTATCAAAAAATGACCTCTCTGCCTCTTTTTGGACACACAAAAGCAGCCTTGAGAGATATCACTTTTGAGGGGGCAGATGACATCCAAATTCAAAAATTCACGATGTTCCAAAAACTATACAGGAAGATCTTTCCAATGAACTATCTTAGGCTCAATTTGGTTAAGGGGAAGGCCTTCAAAAGTGGTTGTGAAGCGACGCTACGCACCTGGCCAGTGGCGCTACGCATTGAGCCAGTTTGCCCAAAAATCCAGTGTTCGCCTAGTTTCTCTACAAATTGACTTTTTCTCTCTTCATGGATGAATTTATGATTGTAATTAATGCTATGCTATGTAAATGTAATTGTGAAATGATCTTATAGGGTAGATTCATTATTTTGAGGTGGTTTGGGGGTCAATGAATCAGTTTCCATGCTTTTAGAGGCAAGATGTTCCACTGTCTATATTCATATTCCTTATTTGGAAATGGTTGTAACAGTTCCTTATCTCTTGGATTCAACCCCTGATGGCTAGCATAGGTGGTTTGATGTCTATTTTATGTATTTTTCAGTCATTAGCAAAGGTTGGACTTTGTCGGATGCTCTAAGCTACATTGTACATTCTTATCAGCAGTTTGGCAAGGAAGTAAACCAGGATTTGCAGCTATTTTTATGGGATACTTGTGGTAAAGTGTTTTTGCATAGTTTCTGCTTCTGTCATTACTTTTTCTCATGTGTTATGTCTGCCCAAACCTAATTCATTCTTCTAACTAAATGAAATCAAGATAGATCGGTAGAATACATTGGTTACAGTGCTCTGCCTTGGGAATCCATTTAATTTTTTATGTTTTCTACTATTTGAAGAGGACTCATGATCTTTTCATGCCCTTCTTAGCTCCTCACTAGTCTTAGACCTACCATCTCACTAAATTTTAAGTGTCAAAACACCTACCTACCCTGCCCCATAGAACACCCTGCATTCCTGACCTGATTTCACGGACCCAAAGCTGCCTGCTCCATTTGATCCAGCAACAAAACCATCAAAATCAACCAAAAAACCCTAGAGATACTATACCTAGCCTAAAATCCATATTTTCAGTCATCTCAATTGAGATTCACAAGGAGAGAGACCTCTCCCGATCTGGTAGGGCTAGCTACCAGGTTAAGCGTGGTTTCTGGTTACCCTGGAATTGCCTCCCTTCGGCCTGAGGTCAATATAGGCTCTAACATAGTGGCAACCATACTGGGGAACGTAGTGTTATGTTCCTCAGCAAAATGTATCAAGTTTAGATCTGACTGTTGATGGTGGACAACGATCAGACACCGGAAGGCTGAAATCATTCACTTGGCGACTCCAAATCAGTTTCGAGATCAGATCCAAGGACTTCACTGGAGGATGAACCTGACTAGCAGAAACATGAAAGGATAATATGGAAAGATCTGGTATTCAGGTTGGAATTTCATCCAAGACATTATGTTATTTGTTATAAATTATTTTTTCTCTTTTCCCGAGAATGTCAAGAAGGCTTTACAAAGTATATTGTATTTGAGACAACATCCTAGACCTGCATTTGATTCTTTCCCTTTGAAGATTGTGAATACAAAATGTTCGCATGCCTATGATCTTGATCAAGACCCTTCTTTTGAATCTTATGATGATCGTCTTCAAATTGATGAGCCTAAAAAGACCAAGACTGATTCTACAGCTTCTGTACATTTTCCTATACCTTGTAAAATTCTAGATAAATACAAACCTTTGATTTTACCTCCTATACTCCATGCTTTCCCTAAAAATCATTACCTATATCTACCAATATTTGATGGTGAATGTGACAACATCATTGCTAAGAGACATGTACTTAATTTTGAGACTTTTCTTAACCTTTATGAATTTGATGAAGAAGATGTCAGTGTTAGGTTTTTTACTCTTTCTTTGCAAGGCAAAGTCAAGAGTTGGTTCAAAACCCTACCTAATGTGAGCATCTCAGATTTTCAACAGTTCATCAAAGTGTTCCTCGATAAGTGGGTGGTCAGACAGAACCCTTTATTGATTCTAGAAGAGTATAACCAGCTGAAAAGATAGCCAGGGGAGACAGTACAACAGTTTTCTACCAGGTTTAACCAAGTCCTCGATAAGTGGGTGGTCAGACAGAACCCTTTCTTGATTCTAGAAGAGTATAACCAGCTGAAAAGATATCCAGGGGAGACAGTACAACAGTTTTCTACCAGGTTTAACCAAGTCTATTTTTCGATGCCTACTAATCTAAGGCCTCCTCTTGGATCTGTCCTCTTACACTACCTGGATGCCTTTGATCCGGAAATGGAGTTTCAACTGAAGGAAAGGAACCTTGCAACACTTGAAGAGATGCAAAACAGTGCAGTATATGTAGAGGCTAATTTTCTGATCAAAAGGGCAAAGTTGAAGCAGGAAAAGATGAAGAACATAGATCCAGAGGAATTGACATCTTTAGAGGTAAATTTCAACGTTTTGGTAAGTGCAGTGGAAGAGATGATGCAAAAGATCACCATAAGGAATGAGTATGATGTTCAAGACCATGGCTCGTTGATTGAAGAAGAACAAGTGGCTGATCCAAAACATTTTCTTTCTTATCCCAGTTGTCATAGATCTGATAATGATTGTTTTATAGGTCATCTTGGAGAAGAGAGATCTGTTGATATGACATGTATGCTTGATGATGTGTTTTATACTAATGATTTGCCTCAGTTTGATCAATATGATGGTGATTATGTTCTCCAAACAGAAGCTAATCTTGCTGACAAATCAGCAGCTGGTTTGTGGAAGGAGGAAGTTCGCTTTCAGCAGCTCGAATACAGTGATCAGTCGTTGCATATCAACTATGGAAGTGAGGAGGAGAGTGTAGCAAATTTTGAAGTAAGTGAAGGATCTTTGCCTTTTTGTTTTACTTTGTTTCATATCGTCAGAGACAACTTTCGTGCAATCAGAAATCAATCGTCGATAAGTTTCGATCTTGACCATGTAGAGGGCGATGGAATCCTTCTTCAAGACTTCTCATATCTAGATTTGCATCCCCTGAATGCCATTGATTGTCCAGTTGCAAATGAAGACTTGGAAGCTAGAACACATGATCAAATGATGCAAGATGATTCCATACCATTCTGTTTTGAATCATTTCAGTTTTTTAAGGGAATTTTGAATGGCACATCTTCAATAAAGGATGAGCAGCCTATAGAAAATCATACAATCTCATTGGAACCAATAGAAAATGTGTTGCAACAATATTTTCAAGTTTTTAATGATCCAATAGTTGATGTGTTGGATGATGTCTGCAGTCAAATCCCTTCTCCACTAGCTAATTGTGAGCTTGAAAAAGGTATTGATACAAACTTGATCCGACAGTCAATTTCTTTGTCAGTTTCAGCATGAGTCTCATCACAAAGCTTAGATGAATGTTTTCATTCATGGTATGAGAAGAAGCAAAGTAATCCATTGGATGAGCTAATTCCCAGTGCACATGAATTTCAAGATCCTTATGCAGTAATTGTGGAGTGAGATAGAGAATCTGTATTATTCAATCTGGGAAAATTTGGATCTGTTTACAAGTTCTCATGGGAGTTGCCTTTCAGTAGTTCTCTCTTCTTGCTCTTAAACAAGCCCTTGAGGAGAATTCAAACAATAACTAGAATGCTTATTTGGTTGCATTGGTTGTTTCATTTCACCTAATCAGGTGATGAATGGAATAGTTAGAGTAGGTTTTATTGAATAAGCTCCATTTTGAGCATATTTTCCAGTTTGTCAGTTGCATTTTAGTATCGAGTCAGTTTTTAGTGGAGTAAAAGTCAGTTTGTGTCGTCAAGTTTTCAATCATGTAATTTCAATTTGAGTTTTGACTCCGTTGCCCAATTGATGAGGCACTAGCCTACATGTTCCCAGAGATCTATGGTTCTTGGCACCTCCAAGGAGCTACCATCGCCATTGGAGCCAATGTTAGTGTCAGTGTCTTCACACTGCCATCAGTGATCAGAATTTACTCTTTTGCATTTCATACTAGGAGTCCCATTCAGATGAGCTTCATTCCATTAGGTCATGGATCTATTGATGGTGGTGTTAATTTCAGTTTTTCCCTCATGATATATCTCTGTTGACCTCCTTTCATACTTTTCAATCAATGATTCATGCTTATTTTCAGTTCATTTCATCAACTAGGTCTTAGGTCCAGGGTTTCAGTCTCATTAGGTATTAGGGTTTTACCATGGTCAAATTTCAGCGACTATTGCTAATAATGGTCAGCAGACACATGAGGATGAAAATAATGATCACTAAAGCTATAATTCCTTCATTGGTAAGCTTAATGAATTTTTCACCTCAAAAACCAGTTTTTAGGTGAAAACAAAGCATTGGTATATTATTTGTAAATTTCTTGTAATTTTATTGACCCTATATGTAATAAATGGTTACATGCTGCTCCTGGTCACTTGGTCATATTACCAAGTAAATGCCACTGCAAAATTCAAAGAAATTAAGCATTAATTCACCTATCCAAGCAAAAAGTCAAATATCAGAAAAACAGAGTTTTTGAAAAAGGCAAAAATACATTACAAAGTGGGTTTTGTACATTAAAAATCAAAAAGTGGAAAAACTATATAAAGATTATCCCTCTATTGATCATTTCATTGTTTGAGTTGAAAATCAAGGTGATTTTGAAGTGTCATTGAGCAAAAGTGTGCAAGTGCTGTATTTTTGGACAAATTCAAGCCAGCGCTATGCACTTAGCATATTTCCTCAGTGTAAAAGTGAACGAGCGTTATGTACCTGGCTGAGGCGCTGCGCACCGGGCAACCAAGCTCCAAATCGTTCCAAATCACCCAAATTCACCTCAAAACTCCCAAATTACCTCTTTGCAAGTTAGTAACTCAATCATTCTTGTTGAAAAGGGTTTTTGCATCCACCTTTGGTAATTTTGTCTCTCAAGAAGTCAAACCCTAGTTTTCACCAAACTGTCTCATAATATTTAAAAGCTCACTCATTTATTGCTTTCCTATCTCATCCATTTGCTATTATTATCTAAACCTCATTCCCTCATATATTTTCCCCAAATCCCATTCCCAAACCCTATATATTCTCCCCAAAACCCTACATACTTACTCCTACATACATCCCTAAACCCTACATTATTCCCAAACCCTACTCACTCCCTAAATACCATTCACACTCTCATTCACTCTCACCTACTTACCTATAAAATCTCTTCATACTCATCTTACATTCATTCACCCTATCTCTTCATTCACCACATAGAATATAGCTATAGAAACAATGGAGAGAGACAGTGAATATGAGTTTGAAGAACACACCCTTCGTGACAGTTCTAGGGAGAAAAACATACAGCACAGGAAGCCTAAAAAAGGAGCAAGATAAATTGAAAATCTTGGCTGAAGCCTCACTAGCTCATCAAAGCAAATAATGGTGGTGCCTTGTGCCAAAGCTTGGCAAGTTTTGATAAGTTTTTGTCATTTTGAAATTTTGAAATTTTCCAACACAGAAAATTGCCCTAGGTGCGTAGCGCCACCAGCGCTACGCTTTTCAGTAGAGGACTTTTTGAATAAATGGCTTACATATCTAGATTCAACATGATGAGAACATCAAACCCAGAAAATCTCAGCAATTTTGGAGCAAAACTTGGTCACCAAAAGGTCAAAAAACTATCAAAAAATGACCTCTTTGCCTCTTTTTGGACACACAGAAGCTGCCTTGAGAGATTTCACTTTGAGGGGGTAGATGACATCCAAATGAAAAAAATTAAAGATGTTCCAGAAACTAGACAGGAAGACCTTTCCAATTAACTATATTGGGATCAATTTGGTTAAGGGGAAGGCCTCCAAAAGTGGCTGTGAAGCGGCACTACGCACCTGGCCAGTGGCACTACGCATAGAGCCAGTTTGCCCAAAAATCCAGTTTTCGCCTAGTTTCTCTGCAAATTGACTTTTTCTCTCTTCATGGATGAATTTATGATTGTAATTAATGTTGTGCTATGTAAATGTAATTGTGAAATGATCTTAGATGGTAGATTCATTATTTTGAGGTGGTTTGGGGGTCAATGAATCAGTTTCCATGCTTTTAGAGGCAAGTTGTTCCACCGCCTATATTCTTGTTCCTTGTTTGGAAATGGTTGTAACATTTCCTTATCTCTTTGATTCGACCCCTGATGGCTAGCATAGGTGTTTTGATGTCTATATTATGTATTTTTTCAATCATTAGCAAATGTTGGACTCTCTTGGATGCTCTGAGCTACATTATACATTCTTATCAGCAGTTTGGCAAGGAAGTAAACCAGGATTTGCAGCTATTTTTATGGAATACTTGTGGTAAAGTGTTTTTGCATAGTTTCTTCTTCTGTCATTACTTTTCCTCATGTGTTATGTGTGCCAAAATATAATTCATTATTCTAACTAAATGAAATCAAGATAGATAAGTAGAATACATTGGTTACAGTGCTCTGCCTTGGGAATCCACTTAGTTTTTGATTTTTTCTATTGTTTGAAGAGGAATCATGATCTTTGCATGCCCTCCTCAGCTCCTCACCAGTCTTAGACCTACCATCTCACTTAATTTCAAGTGCCAAAACACCTACTTACCCTGCCCCATAGAACACCCTGCATTCCTGACTTGATTTCCCGGACCCAAAGCTGCCTGCTCCATTTGATCTAGCAACAAAACCATCAAAATCAACAAAAAACCCTAGAGCTACTATACCTAGCCTAAAATCCATATTTGCAACCATCTCAACTGAGATTCATAAGGAGAGAGCCCTCTCCCGAACTGGTAGGTCTAGCTACCAGGTTAAGTGTGGTTTGTGGTTACCCTGGAATTGCCTCCCTTCAGCCTGAGGTCAATCTAGGCTCTAACATAGTGGTGACCATACTGGGAAACGTATTGTTATGTTCCTTAGCACAATGTATCAAGTTTAGATCTGACTGTTGATGGTGTACAACGATCAGACACCAGAAGGCTGAAATCATTCACTTGGCGACTCCAAATCAATTTCGAGATCAGATCCAAGGACTCCACTGGAGGTTGAACCTAACCAGCAGAAACATGAAAGGACAATATGGAAAGATCTGGTATTCAAGTTGGAATTTCATCCAAGACATTACGTTCTTTGTTATAAATTATTTCTTCTCTTTTCCCGAGAATTTCAAGAAGGCTTTGCAAAGTATATTGTATTTGAGACAAGATCCTAGACCTGCATTTGATTCTTTCCCTTTGAAGATTGTGAATACAAAATGTTTGCATGCTTATGATCTTGATCAAGACCCTTCTTCTGAATCTTATGATGACCATCTTCAAACTGATGAGCCTAAAAAGACCAAGACTGATTCTACAGCTTCTATACATTTTCCTATACCTTGTAAAATTCTAGATCGATACAAACCTCTGATTTTACCTCCTATACTCCATGCGTTCCCTAAAAATCATTACCTATATCTACCAAGATTTGATGGTGAATGTGACAACATCACTGCTGAGAGACATGTACTTAATTTTGAGACTTTTCCTGACCTTTATGAAGTTGATGAAGAAGATGTCAATGTCAGGCTTTTTGCTCTTTCTTTGCAAGGAAAAGTCAAGAGTTGGTTCAAAACCCTGCCTGATGCAAGCATCTCAGATTTTTAGCAGTTCGTCAAAGTGTTCCTCGACAAGTGGGTGGTTAGATAGAACCCTTTATTGATTCTATAAGAGTATAACCAGCTAAAAAGACATCCAGGAGAGACAGCACAACATTTTTCTACCAGGTTTAACCAAGTCTATTTTTCGATGCCTGCTAATCTAAGGCCTCCTCCTGGATCCGCCCTCTTACACTACCCGGATTCCTTTGATCTGGAATGGAGTTTCAGCTGAGGGAAAGGAACCTTACAACACTTGAAGATATGCAAAACAATGCAGTAAATGTAGAGGCTAATTTGCTGATCAAAAGGGTAAGTTGGAGGAAGAGATGGAGAACATAGATCCAGAGGAATCGACATCTTTAGAGGTAAAGCTCAACGTTTTGGTAAGTGCAATGGAAGAGATGATGCAAAATATCACCACAAGGAATGAATATGATGTTCAATACCATGGCTCGCTGATTGAAGAAGAACAAGTGGCTGATCCAAAACATTTTATTTCTTATCCCAGTTGTCATAGATCTGATAATGATTGTTTTATAGGTCATCTTGGAGAAGAGAGATCTATTGATATGACATGTATTCTTGATGATGTGTTTTATACTAATGATTTGCCTTAGTTTGATCAGTATGATGATGATTATGTTCTCCAAACAGAAGCTAATCTTGCTGACAAATCAGCAGCTAGTTTGTGGAAGGAGGAAGTTCACTTTTAGCAGCTTGAATACAGTGATCATTCGTTGCATATTAGCTACAGAAGTGAGGAGGAGAGTGTAGCAAATTTTGAAGTAAGTGAAGGATCTTTGCCTTTTTGTTTTACTTTGTTTCATATCGTCAGAGACAACTTTTGTGCAATCAAAAATCAATTGTCGATAAGTTTCGATCTTGACCATGTAGAGGGCGATGGAATCCTTCTTCAAGGCTTCTCATATCTAGATTTGCAGCCCCTGAATGCCATTGATTTTCAAGTTGCAAATGAAGACTTGGAAGCTAGAACACATGATCAAATGATGCAAGATGATTCCATACCATTCTATTTTGAATCATTTCAGTTTTTGAAGGGAAATTTGAATGGCACATCTTCAATAAAGGATGAGCAGCCTATAGAAAATCATACAATCTCATTGGAACCAATAGAAAATGGGTTGCAACAATATTTTCAAGTTTTTAATGATCCAATAGTTGATGTGTTGGATGATGTCTGCAGTCAAAGCCCTTCTCCATTAGCTAATTGTGAGCTTGAAAAAGTTATTGATACAAACTTGATTTGACAACCGGTTTCTTTGTCAGTTTCAGCAAGAGTCTCATCACAAAGCTTAGATGAATGTTTGCATTCATGGTATGAGAAGAAGCAAAGTAATCCATTGGATGATCTAATTCCCAGTGCACATGAATTTCAAGATCCTTATGTAGTATTTTTGGAGTCAGATAGAGAATCTGTATTATTCAATCTGGGAAAATTTGGATCTGTTTACAAGTTTTCATGGGAGTTGCCTTTCAATAGTTCTCTCTTCTTGCTCGTAAACAAGCCCTTGAGGAGAATTCAAACAACAGACAGAATTCTTATTTGGTTGCATTGGTTGTTTCATTTCACCTGATCAGGTGATGAATGGAATATTTAGAGTAGGTTTTATTGAATAAGCACCATTTTGAGCATATTTTCCAGTTTTTCAGTGGCATTTTAGTATCGAGTCAGTTTTTAGTGGAGTAAAATTCAGTTTGTGTCGTCAAGTTTTCAGTCATGTAATTTCAGTTTGAGTTTTGACTCCATTTCCCAATGGATGAGGCACTAGCCTACATGTTCCCAGAGATCTATGGTTCTTGGCACCTCGAAGGAGCTACCATCCCCATTGGAGCCAATGTTAGTGTCAGTGTCTTCACGCTGCCATCAGTGATCAAAATTTACTCTTTTGCATTTCATACTAGGAGTCTCATTCAGATGAGTTTCTTTCCACTAGGTCATGGATCTACTGATGGTGGTGTTCATTTCAGTTTTTCCCTCATGTTATATCTCTGTTGACCTCCTTTCATACTTTTCAATCAATGATTCATGCTTATTTTCAGTTCATTTCATCAACTAGGTCTTAGGTCGAGGGTTTCAGTCTCATTAAGTATTAGGACTTTACCATGGTCAAATTTCAATGACTATTGCTAATAATGGTCAGCAGACACCTAAGGATGAAAATAATGATCACTAAAGCTATAATTCCTTCATTGGTAAGCTTAATAAACTTTTCACCTCAAAAACCAGTTTTGAGGTGAAAACAGAGCATTGGTATATTATTCGTAAATTTCATGTAATTTTATTGAGCCTATATGTAATAAATGGTTCCATGCTGCTCCTAGTCACTTGGTGATATTACCAAGTACATGCCACTACAAAAGTCAAAGAAATTGAGCATCAGTTCACCTATCCAAGCAAAAGGTAAAATATCAGAAAAATAGAGTATTTGAAAAAGGAAAAAATACATTACAAAGTGGGTTTTGTGCATTAAAAATCAAAAAGTGGAAAAACTATATAGAGATTATCCCTCTATTGATCATTTCATTGTTTGAGTTGAAAATCAAGAGCTAAAAGGTGATTTTGAAGTGTCATTGATTGTAATTAATGTTGTGCTATGTAAATGTAATTGTGAAATGATCTTAGAGGGTATATTCATTATTTGAGGTGGTTTGGGGGTCAATGAATCAGTTTCCATGCTTTTAGAGGCAAGTTTTTCCACTGCCTATATTCTTGTTCCTTGTTTGGAAATGGTTGTAACAGTTCCTTATCTCTTGGATTCGACCCCTGATGGCTAGCATAGGTGGTTTGATGTCTATATTATGCATTTTTTCAGTCATTAGCAAAGGTTGGACTCTCTTGGATGCTCTGAGCTACATTGTACATTCTTATCAGCAGTTTGGCAAGGAAGTAAACCAGGATTTGTAGCTATTTTTATGGGATACTTGTGGTAAAGTGTTTTTTCATAGTTTCTTCTTCTGTCATTACTTTTTTTCATGTGTTAGGTATGCCAAAATCTAATCCATTCTTCTAAATAAATGAAATAAATATAGATAGGTAGAATACATTGGTTACAGTGCTCTGCCTTGGGAATCCATTTAGTTTTTTATGTTTTCTACTGTTTGAAGAGGACTCATGATCTTTGCATGCCCTCCTCAGCTCCTCACCAGTCTTAGACCTACCATCTCACTCAATTTCAAATGCCAAAACAACTACCTACCCTGCCCCATTGAACACCCTGCATTACTAACTTGATTTCTCGGACCCAAAGCTGCCTGCTCCATTTGATCCAGCAACAAAACCATAAAAATCAACCAAAAAACCCTAGAGCTACTATACCTAGCCTAAAATCCATATTTGTAGTCATCTCAACTGAGATTCACAAGGAGAGAGCCCTCTCCCGAACTGGTAGGGCTAGCTACCAGGTTAAGCGTGGTTTGTGGTTACCCTGGAATTGCCTCCCTTCAGCCTGAGGTCAATCTAGGCTCTAACAAAATATATAGGAAATACAATAGAGTTCAGCTCCTTGAAGTATGGTAACAATAATTACAAAAAAATTACATAATCTTTGAGAGTTTAATTTATAAAAATCACATAAACCCTATCATCTGAGCTATTTGGATCCCTAATATGGTACATAAACCAGGTCAAAACATAGTACAAGGCTTCTATATGCTCTTGCTACTAGTATCCTAAAAGAATAATGAACTATCTACTGCAAGATAGGATATGGAAAAGTCTGTTTCTTTACATGCTTGATATCTAAAGCTAAACTTGTATTCCCTCCTTGTAGCCAATTGATGCATGAACTTGGAAATCATGCCAAAATTGTGTAACTGTCTACCTTCTTTGCTACTTTATTTCCTCATGTTGACTCCTAATTCTTAGGCCAAAAAAATATCTGATATCTTACCACAGTATACTCAAAATATTTACTACTTGATGATTAACCATGGGTGAACCAAAATTTTAAATATCTATTAGGGTTTGGTGCAGCAACATTAGGGTTTACGGTAACAAAAATTAGGGTTTATACTATACTCTTCCTCTGAAATCAATTGATCACCTTCCTATGTCTTCTGCAACTTGAGCAAGGATATAAAACTTATCTTTACTCCTAGTCACCCTTCTGGTAAGTTTTTGTGGGCTTTTATCAGCTTTTAGGGTTTTTCCTTTGTCCTTCTCAACATGCTTGGTTTTTCTCTGCCTTTTTCTAATCTTTGTAATCTGCTATATTTTTTCTTCTTCATCAAGGATGAAAATTGTTTCTTTGAACTTAGGATTCATTCTAGATTTGAAATTCAACCTTAGTTTTTTAGTAGGCCAAATGTGAGGTCTTTTACATTGGACCCTAACCTCAGTCATGGCTTTCTCATTCTCTGTTTCAACTTTCTATTTTCCCTTTTTTCTCTTTGAGATTTTCTGTTTTGTTTCTTCCTCCTCTACCATAATTCTTTGTTGGTGTCTTTGGCTTCTAGTCCTCCCTTTATAAACTTCAACCTCTGGAATCTTCACAGGGACCTCCTCATGTTTTTCAGCCCGGGGTTGGATAAATTATCCTTTCATCTCATGAGCTATAGCTAGAGAAAGAACTTTGTTTTGGCGAATTTTTGATCTTCTAGGTACATGTGGGTTCGGGTTCCTATGCCCCATTTTCCTTAATTGTTCTACTTGCTTATTCAACGCATGGGTATATAAAATATTGATGAGACAGTGATGACAAATATCATGATCTTGTAATTTAGGTCTCTTCCTTGCCTTAGTACACATTTTCAACAAATTCTAATGTAGGAAATATGGCAAAATGATTTTCCTAAAACCTGATGAGTGACAAAGAAACCTCATGTGGTATAGGTAAGATTTGGATTATCTACCTTCACAAGTGAAGAAAAGTTGAATGGTTCTAAGTGCAGTAGCCCATTGAGGTTTCAGTTTTCTTTGGAGGACCTCTGCATCCTAGTCTTGATTTTGGAAGTCTTCTTTCATGAATAAATTTAAATCCACATTTAGCAACATCTACTTCTTGAACCACCTTTCACCTTCTATTGGAAAACTAGTTACTTCAGCAATCGACTCTTATGTGATAGGGAACTGCAATGTCCTGATTCTAGTTGTATTTTCATCGAAAGAGAAGACAAAATCATGGCACCAGCTGAGGTTGTACCCATTAAAACTTTGAAATACGGGTTCCCAACCTACACTTCTGAAAAGATCAAGCATCTCAGGGTACACTTTGAAGTACATGCCATCAAGTTTGAACCTCTTCACGTGGCCAAACTGACCCATTTGCAATGATCGAAGACATGCAATACCTTCACTGACCTTGAAAAAACTTAACATAGGACTGTAAGACAACTAGCACCATTTCTGCACTAGAATATAGCAAAATTGAGTTTGCTGGAAAAATTGTTTTTAAGCAAAACAGGGTAAACTAGGGTTTGTTTTAAACTGACTCAAATGGGCTCAAATATGCTGGGAAATGTCACATGATGCAAGAGGAGGACCATTATTTTACAAACCACCACTTGAGCACTCAAAAAAGATGACTTAACGGGTCCAAAATCAAGTTTTAATTTCTTTCGCAAATTGTTCATAGACTTAGGTTTGGGAAAAAGATTTCTAATGTCACATTTCCCTAGGCTTAGCAAACCTTATAATGAATACAACACCCCCCTTTACATGATTTATGACTTGCAAAAAGATAGACTATCATCATTGACTTGAAATGAAGGTGTAAACATGATGCTAACAATGTGGAAACCCATAAAGGGAGAAAACCACAAATAGTTCTTTTTTTTTAAATTAAGATTGTAAGTACCCACCTACAGTTACAGAATTTGCAAGCACCCACTTGCAAGAGATATTATTCCCTTTCTAATTTGCAGGCTACGACCCACTAGAGACACCTATCCCAAAAGTTTAGTGGCACTCACCTACTGGGAACATTGATCCCTAATTAGTGTTATTCAATTATTAAAATCTTTCTTTTCTTCACTATGTACTCATATCAACAAAAATTGTTTCTAGAAATGCATTATCTATATTACCCACACTGCTCCTGTCACTCACCAACTATTATTTTTCTTGTTAAACATTTTCTCCCTACTTCACACCATCAATCACAACTAAAATTGTTTCTCTTGTGTATTTATAATTTATATCCTTCCTTTACCATGGGTATAGGTCGATGGTTTTACCTATGGAAATACTTGCTTTAGAATATTAACATTTGAATTTTTCCATAGTGTTGGAGTGCTTAAGCTCCTATGCTTTTGGCTCTTTTCTCCAAATGAACACATGTTAAAACCAAGACCTAGTCCTGTCATCCCCTTTAGCACTAGATGTCAATCTCTTGGCTCCTCGTGACGAAAAATGAAAACCATAGCCTTAACACTTCCAAATTCAAAAAAAAATGTAATAAATTTCACCTAATGTTAAATATCCAACAACTTCTATAATGCTCTTAGTGATCCAGTCAAAATCACCCATGAGAAGTCACATTGGGGCCCCCTAACACTCTGAACTTTTACAAAGGAGGGGGGTCTAGTTTTTTTTATATTTAGTGTTAAATCTACACCAAGTTTTCATATCCACCAAGTGATCCACATTGATCCAATCAAAATCGATGGATGAGAAGTCACATAGGGCCTCCTCTTCCTATCTGAACTTTAACAGGGGATCCAATGTATGTCCTATGTGGTTTACTATCGTGCAACATGGAACCAAATGATATTAATCAATCCCCCCCCTATGTTTCATGACCATGTGGTGTCTGGTGGCATCTAAAGTTATCATGTCATGTCCACATCACTTCCATGTCACTGTCTGCCAATCGTCATGCCACGTCACCACCATGTCACTTCCACGTGTCACTTGGAAAAGGGCCACTTAGCCACACAAAAAGACCAAATCCGCCAGCCACATGTCGTGACCACAGGGTTCCATGTCATTATCCTGCCACATGTCCTCAAACTTATCACTACCTATATGCCACTTTTTTTGTCATCTAGACACCATGTGTTTTGTCCTTCTATTTCCATGTCATCAACCTACTTGAAACATCACTGCCACTTGTATGTCATGTCATTCTTTGTCACTTGTCACGGGGTCCACAAACTATGCAAGATATATGGTATTTGGTCTTTTTTGTAGGTTTTTTCTTTGGGCAACTCACAGATGCCTGAATGATCTCAAAGAGAACTCCCAAATGCCCGAATGATCTCAAAGAGGTCAAGTTTCATCAAAGCTCAAATTAATAAACTTAATATGATATCTAACTCATTTCAACCATTCCATAATCCAATGCATCTCGCATGGCCAGATGCCTAGATGCCTTAGTGCATCCTTGGATGACCCACTTTTCTTCCCTGGACTTCTTCACTTCAAAACAACTTTTATTTTCATTCCTTTGGAGTTTAAGTAAGTGTCATATACCTTTGGAAAGATATTTGAGAGGACTATCTAACCAAACAATTTGCATTCTCTTTTGATTAATATGAATATAGGGAAAAATTGTACCAATATAGGTTATCCAATTTGTTTGCATTTATGGCTTCAAGTTATCAATCTGCAATATATACTCAACAATCAATGAAAATAGGTACCTTTAGCAACAATGAAATCATTAGCATCATGAATAATCAACAAGATCCCCCTAAACTTGACATGACTTCACATTAATGACAATGAAAAAATTCCAACTGAAGATAAACCCTATATAATCTCTAGTACATAAGAGTAGGTTAACAACTCAGTGTAAGTCATGAATAGATCATTAAATGTTAGCTCACTAAGAGAAAACATGTTAAAAGTGAGATTTGAATTCGTGTGAAAATCATTTTGAATTTTCCTCACAAGCATTCAAGCTACATCCAGTGGACATATTTTATTAATGAACTTATGGGTACTACCTAACTTAATAATTATTATGTTATTTTGCTTCTTAATGCATCCTACAATCTTGAGGATTTGAAGCACTAACATACCTGCCAATGCATAAACCAATATTCCACACTTGTCTATATGTATGTTGTGTAAAATTTCTACATTTTTTCTTCCTCTTTTGGGTTCACAAATTATTCCATAAAAGGGTACTATATACAATTCCACTTCATTAATAAAATCAACACTCACAACAAATATAATGTTGCAATATTTCATTACCTTGATCACTGCATCCTTGTTTACCCATCATAATGGATATGGGCTAGGATGATGGTGAACCTCCAATTTGACCTTGTTGACAAGATCCACTACTAGGATATAATCCTATGGACTAGAGTCAAATAAAGCATTTGTCTTGGTCTTTTTGACCTGGATCCCGAGGCAAAATAATTTTTTCATCTCAATCTTCTTGCCAAGATGTTGCAATCTTTCCCTGTTTAGATATAACCAAATTTTGTGTCCCCTTTTAAATTATATCTCTATTGTATGTTGGTCATGTCAAATTTATACCTTTCCTATGACTTATTCAATGTAAGGTAGTACTTGTAAATGAATCTATCTTATATTCTCAAAATAAATTTTCTCTCAATGCATCTCTTGTGATGTCCTCCCTCGCTCCTTCTTGGTGCCTATATACAACATCAAAGGGTGACGGTGGAAAATATACAAAGCAAGTTTCGAAAGTTGACTTAGAAATAGAAGTTTGGACTACTCTATCATAAGAATGTTGTATAGAGGTCAGATGTTCATCTTGATTTTTTGGATGCTTCTAACTGTAACGCCTCAAAAACTACACCAAAGTCTCATCAACAGCTTGCTTCTATCGATATATGTGTGGATGGAATGTTGTATACCTCTTCAATTATGTGTCCATATTCTCCCTTAGCATAGTTAAGAATGCTCTAAGGAATCGCATATCCCTATCTGAGATGATGATCCTTGTTATCTCAAAGTGTACCTAGACTTATTCAAAAAATAAGTTTGTCACTTCTACTCCTTTGACTGTCTTTTTACAAGGCATGAGAATGCACATCTTGTTGAACTTTTAAACAATGACAAACAAGTGGCCAAGTTCTTCCTAGTTGATGATAAGCCTCCCACAAAATACATGGAAACAATTTTCTGAGGATGAGTAGGTACAAGTAGGGAATGGTATAGAAATTTATTCCCATTATTGGGATTGCTAGTGCAACAAAGTATACATACTCCAAGGTATCATGTTATATCTTCTTGCGTTTTGGCCTAGTACACATACCTCTATAGTTTGGCCATTGTCTTCCCAACAGAAAAATTCCTGAAACCTTGGAGGTATGAGTTTCTCTGATAAGCTACAATCTCTAACCTTTAGGAACACAAATCTTATATGAGGTACTTGTTTGAATCACACCCTGCTCCAATAGTAGTCACAATTGCTTCTTCACTTCATTTTCTTCAAAAATAGACTATCTATATATCCCATATTCTGCAATATAGTGTTAGGAAACCAACTTACAAAAAGATTAAAAGATAGATCAATGCTTTAGAATTCAAACTCTTCGAGGGGGAAACCTCCTTTACATTACACAAATGAACAATTCTTGGATGATACAAATGAAAAAACCTCCTTTCTATATATAGGAGTCTAAGGGGTCACAATATAACCAAGCCGACCTAACAATAATAATATAAAGGCACAAAAATAACAATAGTGGGATTATATGGGGCACAATAATAACAATATGGGGACAATAGGGGCACAACAATAACAATAAGGTATACAATGACAATAGTAATGGGGGAATCACTAGTATTATAGGGACCTAACATGCCCCTCTCCTTCAAAAAAGTGTTGTCCTCAATGCTTGAGTAGTTCTAGGTGCTTCTGTATAAAATTCTCATCCTCCCATGTGGAATCTTCAATGGGTAAGTTCTTCCACTTTATGAGATACTCTGAAATTGATCGATTTCGTAGATGTCGAGTTCTTGTTTCTTTGACTGCTTTAGGTTCCGATATGATTTTTCCTTCCTCATCAAGTTCTGGCAATATTGTTTGAACTGGAATCTTGTCACCTATAACCTTATTTAAGCATGAAACATGGAAAAATGGGTGCACTCAAGAAGCTGCATGAAGTTCCAATTTGTATGCCATAGTACCTATCTTTTGCAACACCTTGTATGGACCATAATACTTTGGTGATAATTTATTATCCTTCTTAGCTTGCTTGAGGGACATTTTTTTATATGGTTGTACCCATAGGAATACCCAATCACCTACATCAAAACTTCTTTCATTGTGATCTTGATCTGCCTGTTGTTTCATTCTATTCTGCGCCAAGGTAAGGTTGTCCTTTAAGAGTTGGAGAACTTGTTGTTGATGCTCGATGTGATCTTCCAGTGCTTGAACCTTAGAATTTTCTCTTAAATATGATGTGATGGATGGTGGATGATATCCATAAAGTTCCATAAATGGGGTCATTTTTGTTGCAGAATGGAAGGAAGTGTTATACCACCATTCAGCCAGAGGCAACCATTTGACCCATTGTGTCTACTTATCAAATACAAAGCAACGAAGATATCCTTCCAAACATTTGTTTACTATCTCAATTTGCCCATTAGATTGAGGATGATAAGATGAGCTATGAGCTAACTAAGTCCCAAGACAAGAAAATAATTCTGTCCAAAAATTTCCAGTGAAAATGGGATCTCTATCGCTTACAATAATCTTTGGGTTTCCATGTAGCTTTTGAATTGTTTCCATAAATGCAGTAGAAACTGTACTCGCTTTAAATGGATGAGATAATACGCAAAAGTGTGCATACTTGGTAAGTCTGTCAATTACCACCATGATAACACTTTTTCCTTCGGACTTGGGTAAACCTGTGATAAAATCCATTGAAACCTCCTCCCAACGTTGCCTTGGAATGGATAAGGGTTGCAATAGTCATGGGGTATTAATTGTTTCAACTTTATTTTGTTGGAAAACCAAACATTCCGCCACAAACTTTTGAATATCTAATTTAAGGCCATCCCAAAAAAAATCCTTCTTAACCCTGTGGTAGGTTTTTATAAATCGTGAGTGCCCTCCTAAGGGAGAGGTGTGCAATTCCCTAAGAATCTTTTGTTTGAGTTGGGAATTCTTACATAGGTATAATCAATCCTTGTACCATAACGAATCACTTTTCCAGCTAAATGTATCAGATGTACTAGGATCTTGTTGTATCTTTTGAATGAGTGCCCACACTTCCTCATCATTCTTCCATTCATCCCTTGCTTCGTTTATCCAATCTGGTTGGATAATAGAAATGGTGCAAAGAAATGCTTCCACATCCTCATCTTTTCTTGAGAGTGCATCTGCCACAACATTTTGCTTCCCTTTTTTGTAGATGATTTCAAAGTCATAGCCCAACATCTTGATGACCCATTTTTGTTGCTCTTCTTGAGATAATCTTTGTTCCAAAAAGTATTTAAGACTATCATGATCTATTTTTACCTTAAAGTGTCTTCCCATTAGGTAGGGTCGCCATTTCTTAAGTGCATGTAGTATTGCCAGCATTTCCTTCTCATAAATAGCTTTGTGTAAATACTTTCCTTTGATTGGATGACTTTCGAAAGAAATGGGTCTTTGTTCTTGCATTAAAACAGCACCAATTCCATTTCCTGAGGCATCACATTCCACAATAAAAGTTTTTGTGAAGTTCGGTGTAGCTAAGACTGGTGCTTGGCAATTGCCTCTTTAAGATGTTCAAAGGCCTTCCTTGCTTCTGGAGTCCATGAGAATGCATCTTTCTTCAATAATGTTGTTAAAGGTGCTGCTAACTTGCGATAATACCCTATCAACCCGAGAAATCCTCGTAGATGCTTTATGGATGTGGGGATTTTCCATTCCTTAATGGTTTTAATTTTGCTAGGGTCTACCTTAACACCTTCATGAGATACAATATGACCCATATATTCCACCTCTTGTACTACAAAGAAACATTTTTTCATCTAATTGTTTCTCCTCCAGAAGTTTGAGCACCATGTCAACATGTTGGACATGATCCTTCCAAGAATTGTTGTAGATTAGTATATCATCAAAAAATACTAACACAAATTTTCTAAGGAAGAGTTTGAAAATGGAATTCATCAAACCTTGAAATGTAGAAGGTGCATTAGTAAGGCCAAAAGGCATGACCAAAAATTCATAATGACCCTAATGAGTTCTAAATGTTGTTTTTGGAATGTCTTCAGTCTTCATTCTGATTTGATGATATCCTGAACAAAGATCCAACTTGGTGAAGTAAATTGATCCATGCAATTCATCCAATAATTCATCAATGATACGAATGGGAAATATATCTTTAATAGTGAGCTTGTTGAGCTCCCTATAATCTGGACACATGCACCATGATCCATACTTCTTGTGAACCAATACTACTGGATCAGAGAAAGAACTCTGACTAGGTTGAATTATACCAGCCTCTAGCATTTCTGCAGCCATACGTTCAATTTCACTCTTTTGGAAATAGGGATATTTGTAACGCCTGATGTTTGGAGGAACACTTCCAAGAATCAAATTGATAGAATGATCATGATCACAAATCGATGGGAGGCCTTTGGGAGTCTCAAATACCTTGGAATGATTTTCAAAGACTTTTTGGAGATCTGGAGAAATGGATGATTTCGATGTGGGAACCTCTAGTGAACATAATTGTGCAATTATGCCTCATTGTCCTTTCTTTAGAAGCTTTGTCATTCCATTATAGCTTATTATCTTTCCAGGTTTCCCTGTGATACCCCTTAATTCAATTTCCTTTCCTTCTTAAGAGAATTTCATGAAAAGTTCTTGAAAATTAAAAGCTATTGTACCCAAGGATTGTAGCCATTGGAATCCTAGTACAACATTAACACAACCCATTGGAATGGAAAGCGTTGGGCTATTCAATACATATTCTCCCATGGATAGCTTGATATTATGGCACTTTCCTAAACAATTTATGGTTCCTCCACTTGCAACCATCACTTGACACTCTGGTGCTGGATATAGGAAGAAATTCAATTCTTCAGCTATCTTATAATGAATAAAATTATGGGTACTTCCCTAATCAATCAACACTATTACCTTTTTCTTCTTGATATGCCCTTCTATCTTGATAGTTTGAGGAATGTTAATTCCAGCCAATGCATTACAAGATATGGTCGGATTCATTTCTTCTTTTTCTAGGGTTTTTCTTGGTGCATATCCTCTTCTTTTGACGTTTCTTGTTCCTTTTCTTCCTCCTTTTCACAATCTATGTAAAATAATTTCTTCTCGGCACACTTATGACCTTTAATGTATTTTCTATCACAACTGTAACAAAGCCCTTTTGCTCTTTTTTCTTCTAATTCTTGTGGTGTCAACCTTGTAGGTTGTGGATGGCTATGGGCAGCAACACTTCCATCCTTATGATTGTGAGTGGTAGGCTTCCTTGTTGCTATAGTTTTGCTTTCCATTTTTCTTGCCAACCTGAATGCCTTCTCCAATGAATCTAGTTCCCAAAGGCGAACCTCATGTTGGATGTTATCTTTTAAAGTCCCTATGAACATATCAACCCTATGCTCCTCTAGAATATCTTTTACCCTTATATTCAATTTTTGGAAGTCCTCAATGTACTCGATAATTGAACCCTTTTGTTTGAGATTCATCAATTGGCTAAAAAAGTGTTGCTTTTCGTATCCTCATAATGTGCTATCATTTCATCCGTAAAAATAGGCCAAGTGATAGTTTGTTTATAAGAACAAAGCCATTGATACCATACAAACTGATTTGGTTCCAAATATAAAGTTGCAATGCAGACCTTTTATGTGTTTTGTACGTTATGGAGATCGAAAAATTGCTCCATCTCTAGTATCCATGTTCCAGGATCCTTGCCATCAAACTTCCTCATATCGATCTTTGGAACATAGTGGTTCTTCAATCCAAATTTAGAGTCTATGAAGTCATGATTAACATTTATTTTGTTCTCATCATCAGTTTCCTTTACTACCCTTTCGCCATTAGTAAGCATTTCTTGTAGAAACTTTGTCAAATTTGTCTTCAAATCTTCCATGCCTGTCTTCAAATCTGTCTTCAAATCATCCATCTTAGTTTCCACGCCATCCATCTTAGCTTCCATGTTGTCCATCTTAGCTTCCACGCCATTCATCTTAGCTTCCATGCCATTCATCTTAGCTTCTACGTCTTTCTTTAAACCATCCATCTTATTTTCTGTTACATTTTGCGCGAGTGAAATTTGTTGCACTTGGTTTTGTAATATTGATATATCATGTTGCATTTCTTCCTCTTCTTCACAAGTCATGCTAAAGCTTTCAGGTTGCTTACTAGGTGTTTCCATTTTCTTTCTTCGAGGCATCAATTATTGATAATAATGCTTCACTATGCCCTTTGAATTCCTTCAAACTAATTTTTCAAACCAAGCTTATGCAAAAATTTAAAAAATACACACCTTTTTTCACTTGTAGGAGCTCGATATTGAATTTGATTTACCTCTATAATTTTGGATCTCCCAGTTCTGAAATCATGACCTGCAGTAGCCCTTTGCGTTCTCTTTCCAATGCCGCCAACCTTATCCAAATTGGATTCTCCAAGGAAGAGTTATGCCAAATCTCCAATGGTGACCTGATTATAGACTAGTTCAGTAGAGCGAATTTGTACGACATGCCACGTGTCATTGTTTCGACCTTTGGATCTGAAAAATATATACAAGAAACTACAGTCCTTCCTCTTTCTGTAACTTCTTACGAAATTTCAATATGATGCTCAGAGAGACAGTTATGACGATTTTCCCACGGTGACCTGTTTGGAATGTAATTCGAGTGTCTACAAAAACCCTAACTTCCTCAGACTTTATCTCCGAATATATAGTGATAAAAGATCTGAAATTCAGAGTCTAGGTTGAGAATCATTTCTTCTCAAATATTTTTTTATTTTAGCTTATGAAACTTCGTATCGAAAGAGTTGTAGCAAAAATTCCACGATGACCTGTTTTAGCTTAAATTCTGGAGCTTGTAAAAACCCTAACTTCCTCATATCATATCTCTAAAAATATAGTGACACAAGCTCTAAAATTCGGACCCGAGGTTCAGCATGATTTCATCTCAAATGGGTTTTTTTTTTGCTTCTGACACGTCACAGAAAAAATTTATAGCGAAAATTCCACGATGACCTATTTGGAGCAGCGAAACCCTAGAATCCAAAGCTCTGATACCAAATGTTAGGAAACCAACTCACAAAAAGATAAAAATATAGATCAATGCCTTAGAATTCAGCCTCTTCGAGGGGGCAACCTCCTTTACATTGCACAAATGAACAATTCTTGGATGATACAAATGACAAAACCTCATTTCTATATATAGGAGTCTAAGGGGTCACAATATAACCAAGACAACCTAACAATAATAATATAAAGGCACAAAAATAACAATAGTGGGATTCTATGGGGCACAAGAATAACAATATGGGGACAATAGGGGCACAACAATAACAATAATGGATACAATGACAATAGTAATGGGGGAATCACTAGTATTATAGGGACCTAACATATAGAGTCACAATAATTATATTTCATGCTCGAGTTCCCTCTTGGTAATATCCCTTTAGACTCTTGGAACGCTCCTTTGTATGCATAGAGAAACTCCTCCAACTGATGTTTCTCCTCTTTAGTACACCCCTCTAGGGATGAATTTACTCTTATAGACTCATAATCAAATTGATTTAATCTTAATTTAAGTAAATCATATTTCTTACTGGAACTAATCAACTTCTTTAGCTTAGTTTTCACTTATTAATGATGATCCATGTGGATATTAGTGGTCACCCACCTATTCCACTGGCTTAAAGCACAATTCTCCATCTTGGTAATTTTTTACATTTTTTAGGGTCCTAAACTTCTGGGGTCATTTTGATGCCCTAAACGACATTTTTTTGACAAGGAAGGGGCTAAGGAAATATCCATATACTTTTTCCTAGTATTGGTTAGAATTTGTACTTATTGGATAGACATTTCCAATGGGCTACCAAGTGCACCAAACAGAGATCATATGCAAAATGTACAACCTCGAGAAGTTGATGTACCAATTAATCTCATTGAGGCCACAAACCTTATGGTGTTTCATCTCCTAGGTTTAGGTTTTTGGACGTTTAGGGTTTCCTCATTGATTATTTATGTTAAAAAGGGCCTTTTAGCCTCATTGTAATGTGCTCTGGCAAATGCGTGTATCCATCACATTTCTTCTCAAAGATAATCTACCATTTTTTGAGCAAGTTTGTTTCGTTCCACATTTTTGACAGTTTCAACATATTCCATTTATTAATAGAAGTCAAGTTTTACTATATCTATATATTTTTATTATAAATTTGTATTTCATTCCATTCACTTCATAAATTAGAATCAGTGGTATCATAGTGGTCTTCTATTTATCTATTCTTTTGTGCATGTCCCCATCAAGGTTGAGGTTTAAGTAGTTAGGACTTATACTACTTGAGCCTTTGCAATATTGTCCTTTCTAACCCCAATAGCGTCCCATGGCAGAAGAAAAGAAAGATGAGGAAGAAGGATATCTTATTAAAATATTGCCTAAGGAAGCCCTCACATGACAAAGGAATGGGATGATGGATAATTTTTCCCAGATCCTTCGATGGCTACCAATAGTCGACACATATTTTTCAAGCAGCCACTTTGGAGGCACTACCCCCTTCAAGATACAAGTTAGATTTGGTATTCTTATACTTAAAGGTTGGATAGATGTAGAGGCTCTAAACAAATGGCTAAATTTTCTAGAAGGGTATTTTTTTGTACACAATATTGTTTATAGAGAAAAGATTACCTTTGCACTCCTTAAGGTTGTCCCCCATGTCAAGGATTGGTGGGAGACTTATTGTGAGAAAAAATCCATAGAGGAATCTACAATGTTGGTAGTTGTACCCACTTCAGTCTCTTTTAGGGCTGATATTAAAGAACAATATTACCTTGTTGGAAGCTATGATGACCAATACATGAGATGGATCACACTACGACAAGAGAGGTACCAAACAGTGTTGGAGTTCACAAATATCTTCCATACCTTGTACACCAAGTTAGGTATCAATTACTCTGAGCAACTTCTATACATCCAAACAGAGATGGAGTTTCTAGATATCTTCTCATTGGGTACAACATAATAATATGCTGTCAAAATTGAGTAAAAATTTAAACAAAAGAAACGAAAGTTTGGATCAGCAAATTCCTCACAACAAAAGCAAGGAAAATGAAACTCCAACCCATAAAACAAAGGAAAAATTTAGGATGGAGCACCCCAATATAGCCCTTCCAAGCACAAACAAAGAAGGGTAATGGGAAGACAAAGAAAGACACTAGAAAGTGGTGCAGGTTCCATGAGAGCCCTTACCATAACACCAATGAATGTAATTCACAAAAATCATTAGTGTTTGAGTTGAAAGCCTCAAAGTTAGATATAGGTTGCAACTTTGAATTAGGCATAGACAAGGGGAAGTAGACGATTGACATAGAACCCAATGTTGCCATTGCTACCAAAAAGGTCTAGCCAAGTGAACTTGAAGAACCGGAGGAAGGTGATCACCTTTTTCACTCACAAATGTGGGTAAAGGGTGCTCCACTACACTTCACTATTAATAGTAGAAGGAAAAAGAACCTCATCTTAGTAGAGGTCATCAAGTGATTGGACTAGTCAACAACACCAAATCTGCATCCATATACCATCAAGTGTCTCCGCCAAGGGAAATATCTTTGCATTCTCCAATAGTCTAGCCTACCCTACAACATCAAGCCCTTCAAGGATGAGGTATTGTGTGATATTCCCCCCATTGAAACTTGTGATGTTCTTTTAGGCCAACCATACTTGTGGAAGTTCCATGTTGTAGATGAGTCTAAACCTCACAATGTTATTATTACTTTGGACAGACAACTATACAAGATACTAGAGGTGGCTCTACCTACCGTCATTTCTTTTATCTCTACTAAGTAATGTGGGAAGGTCATCTCCTAAACCAAGAAATTTTTCTTCTTCATGATTCGCTCTTAAAGTGAGTAGGAGGTTGTGGCCACACCCATGACCTCTCCATGCAGTAGAAACAAGTGGACAAGGTTGTGAAAGAATACAATGGCATCCTCTCCTCACCCACTAGGACACCTCTGCACTATCAGGTCAAGCATCCAATTGATCTAACCCTTGACGCACATTTTCCCAATGGGTCAATATATCACCACTCTCTTATGGAAAATGAAAGAGTGAAGTGCCAGATTTAAGAGCTACTCCCAAAAAGGCACATCCAACCGAGCTCCTCACCCTACGAAAGCCAAAGTATATCCATATAGAAGAAATATAAGACTTGGAAACTTTGCATTGATAATAACGCCCTGAAAAATTTCATAGTTAGGAATCGATACCTAATTCCCCAAATTGATGACCTTTTTGACCAACTCAAGGGGGCCAAGTACTTTGGTAATATTGATCTAAAGTATAGCCACCACTCGATCTAGGTGAATGTTAATGGCCACCCGCCTATCCCACTTGGACCCCCATAATTGTCTCTTTCGATTTTTCAGTTTCCTTAATTGTAGCACAGTTTACTATTTTAGCAGTTTTTCGAGTCCTAAACTTCTGGAGCCGTTTTGATGCCCTAAATGATGTTTTTTTGGCAATCTACTGCCATCAATTTTTCTGACAAAATTTTCTTTTTGGTAGTAGTTCTCGGAGAGATATTTCCAGCGTATCATGCACGTCAAACGGAGATAATATGACCAAGTCACAACCCCAGGAAGTTGGTTGTCCAACTAACCTTAACGGGGCCCATAAACTCTTGGTGTTACATCTGGGTTAGGGTTTTGGTTGTTTAGGGTTTGCTCTTATTGTTCAATAATAAAAAGGCCCTTGAGCCTCATTGTAACACCGTTCAGAGGCATGTAGCCGCCACATCTCTCCTCAGAGATGAGCTACCATCACTCGAGCTAGTCTCATTTCCATTTCTGTTTGTAAGCATATTTTAGTATTTTACATTAATGAAATGAAGTATTATTTATGTTGCATCTCTCTATTTATGGTTATCTCTGTAATTTGTTGTGTTATTGTTTAAATCCAGATCATTAGTATCAGAGCGGTCTTCTCTTTCTCTGTTTTTATTTGCATGTCCCCAATGAGGTCGGGATATAAGGAGTTAGGGCTTGAACTGGTTGAACCTTTGTAAGACCAGCCTCGCAAATCCCGACGGCCTCCCATTGCAGAAGACAAGAAAGACGACGAGGCAGGAGAGCCTATCAAAACCTTGCTCGAAGAAGCCCTCGAGCGATAAAGGAACACGATGATGGAAAACTTTGCCCATATCCTTCAACGGCTACCCAAGGGCAACGCATCTACTACCAACAGCTACTCTAGAAATTCCACACCCTTTAAGGTACAAGTCAACTTTGAAATCCCCATATTCGATGGTGAGATAAATTCAAATGCCTTAGATAAATGGTTAAATATGCTAGAAGGGTATTTTTCTTTTCATGATTTTTCCAGCCGAGAAGAGATTACTTTCTCTCTTCTCAAAGCTGCCCCCCACGTCAAGGACTGGTGGGAAACCTATTGTGAGCAGAAGGATGAAAGCACGGCCTCACTGTTTTTAGCTGCACCTACTTGGAATTCATTCCAGGACACCATAAAGGAGCAATACTACCCTATCGGGAGCTATGAGGACAAATACGCAAATTGAACCACGCTATGGCAGGGAAGGGACCAAGATGTGTCGGATTTTACCAATGTTTTTCATACCCTGCACATGAAGTTGGCATCAAGGATTCTGAGAAACATTTGGTACTCAAGTACTGCAGCTACCTACAAAGATACATCCAGGACGAGATGGAGTTCCTGGACATCTCCTCGCTCGACATGGCATATCGATACACTGTCAAGATCAAGCAGAAGTTTAAATAGAAGAAGAGAGACTTTGGGTCCGCAAATCTGAAGCAAGGGAAAGGCTTCCATAAACTGCAGAACCAAGGATAAAGCTAAGACAGTGTGACCCAACACAACCCGTCGAAACAATAAGAAAAGAACAACACCATAAAGTCAAAGAAGGACACAGGAAAGTGGTGTGAGTTCCATAAGAGCCCCACTCATAACACAAGTGAGTGTCGGACCAAGCAGTCGCTGGTGGTCGAGTTGAAGGCTTCAGAATCATATGCATATTCTCACCCTTAGTCAAAACCCAACAAGAGGAATGACAAAGGGAAGCAGATCATTGAAGTGGAGCCCAGCGCCACTTTTTCCACCGCCAAGATCCAGAGGAGTGAGCCCGAAGATCCAATGGAGGGGGAGCGTCTTTTCCACTCACAAATGTTGGTTAAGGGTTCACTGCTGCAATTCATTGTCGACAGTGGCAACCAAAAGAACCTCATTTCAGCAAAGGTCATGAAGCAGTTGAGCCTACCAACTACACCACACCCGCAGTCGTACAGTATCGGGTGGCTTCACCAAGGACGAGATCTCTGAGTCTGCTAGCAGTGCCACCTTCCCTACAGCATCAAGCCCTTCACAGATGAGGTATTGTGTGATGTTGCGCCTCTTGATGTCTGTGATGTATTATTAGGCCAACCATATTTGTGGAAGTGACATGATGTGTATGATTCAAGGCCTCGCCTTGTTATTATTTCTTTGGGTAATTCATTATACAGGATACCGGAGGTAGCCCCACCTACTGCCACCTCTTTGATCTCTACTAAGAAATGTAGTAAGATCATCTCCCAGACTAGGAAATTTATTTTCTTTCTAGTTCACTCTCAAAGCAAGGGGAAGATCGTAGCCATATCCATGGCCCCCAGGAAGGGTTCCTCCACACAGCAGAAGCAGGTGGATATGGTAATGAAAGAATATAGTAACATCTTCTCCTCACCCACAGGGGTACCGTTGCACTGTCAGGTCAAGCATACATTTGATCTGAATCCTAGAGCATCTCTGCCCAACAGGTCGATATATCATCGCTTGATTATGGAAAATGCCTAGTACAAGCAACGACATGATCAATATCGAGTGCCACACAAGTTTCAATTGGGCGACAAAGTCTGGTTGGGTCGGCGGAAAGAACGCCTTACAAGAGCCCATCGGAAGCTCAAACCACTCCAATATGGTCCTTACACCATTACCAAGGCTATGGGAAATAATGCTTTGAAGCACGTCATTCCTCCATTCCTTTGCTTGCACCGAGTGTTCAATGTGGACCGCCCTTTACCATGCTTCCCACCATTATTAGACACGTCAAAAATTCCAGAACAACTCACCAGGGACCAAGTTCAGTAGAAGTTTCCCCATCTCATGGAAGCACTCAACACAATGGGGATCATTACTTCCTAAGGGGGGGAATGATCCAAGTGGATGTTGGTGGCCACCTCCCTATCCCACTTGGACCCCCATAATTGTCTCTTTCAGTTTTTCAGTTTCCTTAATTGTAGCACATTTTACTATTTTTAACAGTTTTTCGGGTCCTAAACTTACGGAGCCATTTTGAGGCCCTAAACGATGTTTTTTTGGCAATCTACTGCCAACAATATTTTTACAAAATTTTCATTTTAGTCGTAGGCCTCAGAGATATCTTTCCAATAGGGTATCATGCATGTCAAACAGAGATAATATGACCAAGTCACGACCCCAGGAAGTTGGTTGTCCTACTAACCCCAACGGGGCCCATAAACTCTTGGTGTTACATCTCCTCGGGTTAGGGTTTTGGTAGTTTAGGGTTTTCTCTTATTATTCAATAATAAAAGGCCCTTGAGCCTCGTTATAACATAGTTCAGAGCCATGTATCCGCCACATCTCTCCTCAGAGATAAGCTACCACCACCCGATCTAGTCTCATTTCCATATCTGTTTGTAAGCATATTTCTGTATTTTACATTAATGAAATGAAGTATTTTTTTTGTTACATCTCTATATTTATGGTTATCTCTATAATTTGTTGCATTATTGTTTAAATCCATATCAGTGGTATCAAAGCGGTCTGCTCTTTCTCTGTTTTTTTTTGCATGTCCCCAACGAGGTCAGGATATAAGGAGTTAGGGCTTGAACTGGTCGAACCTTTGCAAGACCAGCCTCGCAAATCCCGACGGCCTCCCATGGCAGAAGACAAGAAAGACGGGGGGGGTTGGAGATCCTATCAAAATCTTGATCGAAGAAGCCCTCGAGCGATAAAGGAACGCGATGATGGACAACTTTGCCAGGATCCTTCAGCGGCTACCCAGGGGCGATGCATCTACTACCAGCAGCTACTCTAGAAATTCCACGCCCTTTAAGGTACAAGTTAACTTTTAAATCCCCATATTCAAGGGTCAAATAGATACATATGTCGTAGATAAATGGTTAAATCTGCTAGAAGGGTATTTTTCTGTTCATGATTTTTCTAGCCGAGAAAAGATTACTTTTGCCCTTCTCAAAGCCGCCGCCCACGTCAAGGACTCGTGGCAAACCTACTGTGAGCAAAAGGATGAAAGTACGGCCTCATTGTTTTCAGCCACAGCCACTTGAAATTCATTCTAGGATGCCATAAGGGAGCAATACTACCATGTCGGGAGCTATGAGGACAAATACATAAAGTGGACCACACTACGGCAGGGAAGGGACCAAGATGTGGCAAATTTTACCATTGTTTTTCATACTCTGCGCACGAAGTTGGGGATCAAGGATTTTGAGAAACATTTGGTACTCAAGTACCATAGCTGCTTACATAAATACATCCAAGACGAGATGGAGTTCCTGGACATATCCTCGCTCGACACGGCATACCGATACGCTGTCAAGATCGAGCAGAAGTTTAAACAGAAGAAGCGAGACTTTGGATCCGTGAATCGGAAGCAAGGGAAAGGCTTCCCCAAACCGCAGAACCAAGGACAAAGACAAGATAAGAACAACACCATGAAGTCAAAGAAGGACGTAGGAAAGTGGTGTGAGTTCCATAAGAGCCCCACTCATAACACAAGTGAGTATCAGACCAAGCAGTCACTGGTGGTCAAGTTGAAGGCTTTAGAATCATATGCATATTCTCACCCTGAGTCAGAACCCGACAAGAGGAATGACAAAGGGAAGCAGATCATTGACACGGAGTCCAGTGCCACTATTTCCATCGCCAAGATCCAGAAGAATGAGCCCGAAGATCCAGAGGAGGGGGAGCATCTTTTCCACTCACAAATGTGGGTTAAGCGTTCACCGCTGCAATTCATTGTCGATAGTGGCAGCCAAAAGAACCTCATTTCAGCAGAGTTTGTGAAGCGGTTGAGCCTACCAACTACACCACACCCACAGTCATATAGTATCAGGTGGCTTCACCAAGGATGAGATCTTCGAG